>CM062813.1:265424781-265590202 GCA_031772625.1 Pinus tabuliformis | reverse complement strand
ACTGAACATCGATGTGCTTTGTCTTTGAATGATAAGCAGGGTTCTTTGCCAAGAAAATTGCACTTTGGCTGTCACAGTTTATTCTTATAGCTCCCTGTACTAACCCCATACTTGAACACAATCTCTGCAACCAAACTTCTTCCTTGCTTGCATGAGTGGCTGCCATGTATTCTGCCTCTGTAGTTGATAGTGCCACTACAGATTGTTTCTTACTCATCCAATTGACTGCACCTCCAAATAGGTTAAACACATACCCACTTGTAGATCTTCTCTGATCCAGATCTCCAGCCCAGTCTGCATCAACAAAGCCATGAATATCCAACACTCTGTCCAATCCTAGTCTTCCTTGGTAGCACAAACCATAATCACTAGTGCCACGCAAATACCTGAAAACCCGCTTCACTGTTGTCCAGTGCTCCTTCCCAGGTTTTGACATAAACCTGCTCAATACTCCCACTGCATGTGCAATGTCTAGTCTAGTACATACCATTTCATACATCAAGCTACCCACTGCACTTGCATATGGAACACAGGACATGTCCTCTTCCTCTTCTTGTGTCTTGGGACACTGTTCAGCAGATAACCTCACACCTACAGGAATAGGAACCTTCACCGGTTTACTATCCTGCATATTAAACCTCTGGAGTATTGTCTCGACATACTTCCTCTGGTTTAACCAGAGCTTCCTCTTTGACCGATCTCTTTTAATTTCCATGCCCAAAATATAGTTTGCAGCACCAAGATCTTTCATGTCGAATTTGGAGGACAATTGGGTCTTCAAATCCTGGATAATTTCTTTGTCATTTCCAACCAGAAACATATCATCCACATACAAGACCAGATAAATAATATGGTCACCAATTAATTTAAAATACACACAATGATCTGCTTTGCTTCTGGTGAAGCCAAGTCCCCGTATAAATGTATCAAATTTCTGATACCACATCCTTGGTGACTGTTTTAACCCATACGGAGACTTCTTTAACTTGCATACCAGTTCTTTCTTACCCTTCACCGCAAAGCCTTCAGGTTGCTTCATGTAGATTTCCTCTTCCAAATCCCCGTGAAGAAATGCTATCTTCACATCCATCTGTTCTACCTCAAAATCAAAAGCAGCAGCAACAGATAAAAGTAATCTAATAGAAGTTACCTTGGCAACAGGAGAAAAAATATCACCAAAATCAATTCCCAGCACCTGGGAATAACCTTTTTCTACCAACCGAGCTTTGTATTTCTCCACCTTTCCTTCTGCATTTGTCTTCTTCTTGAACACCCATTTTCTACCAATGGGTTTCCTTCCAGCCGGCAACTCCACCAGATCCCAAGCCTCATTTTTGTGCAAAGATGCCATTTCATCGACCATGGCTCCTACTTTGACAGTTGCATTATTAGTTACTTATTATTGAAATAACTACTGGTATGGCAGAAAGGATAGGTACAATGTGTGATCATAAAGGCTTGAAAAAGCGTATGCCTACGTGTAATTTTATGACTGTGATTGCTAATTCTACTTTTCCCTCCCCCCGACCAGAAATGGGTTGCGACATGATGATAATGTTGTCGCAACCTTATTGACATTTCACTTATTTTTATGATAAAAAGCAAGACTATAACTAGCTTCTTTACATGACTGACTAACTCTTATTACCTCCTACATACTTGCAGGCTCGTTTACGAGACCCTCTTTATTTTTAATTTTTGGTTGGTGCATTGTAGAAGGGCTTTAGGTGTGCGCCATTTACCCATCCATGTAGCATGATTCCATCTAGTTTTGGCAATCTTACTGCTCCATAATATCTTATTTCTGTAGCTATAAACAATCTTTGTTAGTGCATCTATAGTTTCCCTGGGAATTTCTGGAAATTGTTGTCGTATAGTAGTACCTAATCCCCAATTTCAAATGTCTTCTTCCTGATATGCCTATCGTGCGAAGATTTTTTCCTTCTCTACTCCACTAACTAATGAAACTCGGCCAAGAATTGGGATTCTTCAAGTTCCATTGGCTGACTAAGTCTTTCTCTCGAATCCATGTTGTCTGTCATTCTTTTTGCTTCAGATATCAACATGCTTGGTATAATGAACTCTGCTGACACCACTGCCTCCCTTCTGTATACTAGCTGAAACAGATTTTGTTTATGGAGTGTCTTCACTGTTGTTCTGTATGCCCATAAGGTTGCTAGTATTCTCTCATCTGAGTCATCCCCGTTGGCTGATATAATCTTTGTTAGACCTTTCTCCAAGATTTTGTTGAATGCTTCAATGGTGTCGTTGGCCTAGGGATGATAGGGACTACTTTTTTATGTTGAACCATAAAATTCTTCAGAAGAACCTCAATAGTTTCGTTTATAAAGTGCATCCCTTGGTCGCTTGTGAGACTCTTTGGGCATCCGAACCTCGAGATTATGTTCTCGAAAATAAACCTTGTGGTTGTGTCTGTTGTACAATCCTTGACGGGTGTTGCTTCTGCCCACCTGGTGAGGTATTATGTTGCAGTTATGATGTATCTTGCGCATGAATGCCTTGCTGGTGGTGTAATAGGTCCGATGAAATCTATTGCCCATTTCTCAAATATTTTCACTGTGTGAATGGGATTTAGAGGCAACTCATCCTGTCAAGAAGGCTTCCCAACCCTTTGACAAACATCACAACTCTTAGCATATTCTTTAGAATCTTTATGTATGGTTGGCCACCATAGTCCCGCTTGCAGTATCTTTCTTGTGTGGCTTTACCCGCTACATGGCATCCTGCAACTCCCGCATGGCATTCCCATAATACATCTTCTCTTTCATGTTGAAGGATGCACCACCTCAATACTTGATCCAAGCCCATTTTGTAGAGGTGTCCCCGCAATCAGCTGGTAATCTGCTGCCCTTACTTTTAAGTGTCGCTTTTGTGATGCGGTATATCCTTCTGGAAAATAACATGTTGCTAATAATGTGGCGATCTGTTCTAGGTGATTTGGGACTACTTCTATTTTGAATAAGTCAGCATCGGGCAACTAATCGTCTAACGCTCCCTCATTCTCTCCTATCTCTGGTCGTGATAAGTGGTCTGGTCCCACATTCAGTCTACTGGGTTTTATGACCACCTCGAAAGTAAATTTCTGGAACAGCAACAACCATCAGCATATTCTACCTTCTAGTACGGGTTTGTTTACTAAGTATTTCAGTGCAAAATGGTCTGTGAAGAATTTGAATGGCGCCCCCAATAAGTAATGTCTGAACTTTTGGAGAGAATAAACCATGGCCAATGCCTCCCTCTCAGTTGTTGTATAATTCCTTTCCGTCGTTGATAGCTTTCTGCTGGTGTAATACACTGGGTGGTCCATATTTTTCTCCCCTAGTTGCGCTAAGACCACTCCTAACACTATCCCTGACGCATCTGGATAGACAAGTATCAGGGCGCTTACCAGTTTTTCTTTCAATATATTCAGTGTTGTTTGACAGTCGTCAGTCAACATGAACTCTTCCATCCTCTTTAGTAATTTTTGCATCGGGGCTATGATTGACGCATAATTCTTGATGAAATGTCCGTAGTAGCCCGTATGGCCTAAGGTTGACCTTAGCTTCTTCATGTTACGCAGTGGCTCCATGTTGACAATCACCACAACCTTCACCGGTCTATCATACTCATCCTCAGACAATATGGCCTACAAGGATTTTTAGGCGAATGTTCGCCCTTTGGGAAATTAAGGGGTTTAAATTTTTAGTGGGCGAATATTTTGTATGATAGTACATTTTTACAAATCACCTCAAATACCCACCTTATTTAAGGGAGAGGGTAAAAAGTAAATTTAGCCCTTGAAATTAGGACTTACAACCTTCCATTCGCCCATTTTCAAGAATAGGTTTTATTTAAGTGAATCCATTCGCCCATTTTCAAGAATAGGTTTTATTTAAGTGAATCCTATGGGCAAATACCATATTTATAAAAGAGGTATGGTAAATTAATAAAAATATACAATAAATAGAGGTATGGTAAATAAATAAAACATTTTTATATTTACTCCATAAGTCACCTTATATACATGTAAGGGTGTAAACAAATAAAAATATAAGTAAAGTGGAGTATGGTAAATAAATAAAACGTCTTTTTATACTTACTCAAAAGGTATGGTAAATAATAAAAATATAAATAAACTAGACTATCGTAAATAAATAAAACCTCTTTTTATATTTAGTCCGTAACTCTTGTTCTATTATGAAGGCTCAAGAAAGAGGTTTTATTTTAAGTGAATCCTATGGCCAAATACCATATTGTAAAAGAGGTATGGTAAATTAATAAAAAATATAAATAAACGAGAGGTATGGTAAACAAATAAAACATTTTTTTACATTTACTCCATAAGTCACCTAATATTTACGAACACTCAAAAAATGGGTTATATTTAGGTGAAACCTATGGCCAAAATACTATGGGACAATACCATGGACTAATTGTTATTAATACCATGCAAAAAACCATTATTAACCCTAATATTAGAATTAATAAAAATAAAAATGGCACATGGTATTGACCCATGGTATTCACCAAATGGCACATGTATTGACCCATGTATTCACCTGGAATGTAGCCTATTTAAATGGGGAATTAAACCAGCATGTAGCCTATGCAAGATTCACTAGGACTTACAAGTTTTATTATTTCTTACAAGATTTCATAATTGAGTAAATTATCGCCATCCTGGTGAGAGATTTCGCCAAAAAATATATATACATATTATATTATTGAAAATCGCCTTCCATTTTTCCTATATACCATGGAGATTCGCCCATTTATATATTTATAAATTTAGGGGGGTTTCTTAAAATTTTCCCTGATGGCCTAACAGTGTTCCAAATGGGACCGCGAAAATACACTTCTTGAGGTTTAAAGAAATTTGCAGTTGTCGGCACCTTTCAAACATAACCCTTAGTAAGTTGGTGTGTTTCTTTAGCAGGCTATATATTGTCCAGTCATCCATGTACACCTCCAGAAATCTGTGAATGTAGTCTCAGAATGCAACAATGACAATTCTTGAGAAGACCGCTGGTGCATTCTTCAATCTGAAGGGCATTACGTTGTACGCATATGACCCCCATTCGGTAGTGAATGTTGTTTTCTTTTATCCTCCTCAGCTATTCGAACTTGATGGTAGCCCGAGAATCCATCTGTAAATGAATATGCTTCATTACCCGCCACATTGTCCAGGACCTCATCACTGAAGGGTGTCGGGAATGGGTCATGCACACATGCATTGTTGAGACTTCTATAATCAACGCATACTCTGATTTCAGTCGCATCCTTCTTGTTTTGTATGACTATTGGACTTATCCACTCTGCTTCATCTACCGGAAATATGATCCTTGCTTCCAACATTTTGTTGATTTCTTTCTTAACCTTCTCCTTCACCCTTGGGTTCAGTCTATATGGCATGTGCTTTACCGGACGGGCATCCGGCCTTAGAACAATCTTCATCTCCCCTATGTCTCCTTTAATCCCCTTCAGCTCTACTACTGAAGCTGGAAACAAGTCTTGGTACTCCTGTAGTAGGTCGAAAATTTCTCTCGTGGTCTGTTCATCCCAGTAATCCCCTACAGATGCCATTTTGGGTTTATCCTCCGTCCCAATATTTTGTTTTCTCAGTTTCATCGGTAGAAGGTGAGCGCCTTCTCTTGAGGACCGTCCTGGATTGTCTCTCTCTCCATTTTTTTCCTTAAAGGTCAAGTGTCCCAATCTTTCTAAACCATCCTCTTCTGGCTCTACATCCACCTTATCACAGGTCAGTATTCTAGAGAGTTCATGTCATACAAATACTGTAGAGAACTTTTGTTAGGACAACCTTCAACTAACTGTCCTCGGTCAAACAGAACCCTTTTTATCACATGGAGTGTCTCAATCATGCATTCATCATCACCTCTGAATGAAAAGCTACTAAGAAACCGTGCCTCCAAAACATCCCAATACATTGTTGTCAATGGAGTTCCTCCTGTATGTACCAAGCTCGGGGAATAGTTCCTAGGGTATGTATGAATATATGTACCCACAGATCCTTCGGTATTCCCTGGGTCTTCTAATCTTGTATGCAGGCCTCGATGTGCCTTTCAGGACTTGAATTCCCTCTGTACTTCATGTTATAATGTATTCTGCCTTCATCCAGGGTGAATATTTCCCTTAGTGCTTACTTGATGGTTTCCTAGTTTGGCAGTGCACTGCAGTGGGTTCTCCACCATCTTGCCGGTGTTTCCATGAGCACAATATCAAGAAAATGAATCTTTTGATCTTCCCTTATTTTGTTGTCTACCTTGTTCAAGAAGATTTCCACCAGTTCAATGCCGTAGTACTTGGGATAGTCACTTATCTCTAGTTTCTATCCAATTTACTCAGCTTATCATTGCACAACGTCTGGTGTTTAGTTCATATCCTCCTTGCTGCCATGCATCCCATGCAGCTTCTGAACTAGTCTCTGAGCTTTGAATACTTCTCCAGCTGACAGATCCTCCTACAGTAGGATTTATGTAATCCTCCATTTTTCCCACTGTTAAGGTGTATAGCTGGTCCAACATTCCTGGTTCATCCCTATCATCTACAGGTTTTGTGAACCTGGGCCCTTGATACGGGTCCAAGGGTTGGATCACCCTCATTCCTTCTGCTTTGAAAATCATCAACTCTTTCTTTAGGTCGATGACAACATAGTTTTCATAGGCCCAGTCGATCCCAAGGAGCGCTAGGTATGGGTCCTTATCTCCCATTATGTCGATCACCTCAAATTCAGTGTGCGTCTTCACCCCCGCCACATCTACCTCTACGTTTTCTAGCCTTCCAATGGGTAGTATACAATATTGGTTCACCATTCTTAGTTGAATCGGTGAGTATTTCAGTTGTGGCTTCCCCATTTCCTCCCATGTTTTCCTAGGCAGGATGTTTACATCTGATCCTAGGTCTAGCATCGTGTCCCTGATCTGGAATCCCGCAACCTGAGCATTAATTCAGAATTCCTTCTCGCTTCTCTTCTTGTTTCGTCTCACTCTTCTAGAATGCTTTTCTGGTAGGTTGACAGGTGGTCGTTCCACTTCCCCTTCCTCCACTGATAATGCAGCCTTTAAACTTTTCCGCAACTCCTTTAACATGTATTCATCTTCAACGATCTGTAGGAATAATTTAAACCATTCTTCAATCGGTTGGTTGCAATCAAGTATGTGGCCATTCTGTCTCTGGTCTTCCTTCCTCTCGGTCATCCCCTCAAACAACTTAGTTGCCTCATGATAATACTGCTTTTGGCGCTCAGGCTGATATGCTTTCTTTGGAGATGTCGCTCTAACAATTAAGGGTGGGTCTGCCGTACTACAATCCTCCCCCGTTTTCTTTCCTCCTCTTGTAACTATGTTAATATTGGTTGTTGGAAGACCGTTGTCGGTATGAGGTTCGACATTAACCAGGTTAGCCCCCCTCTCCCTGGTCCTTTCCTCCCATTTTGCAATGAGTTCCGAGCAATCCTCTGTGGCATGAGTATTAATCTTGCATTGTGAGCACCATGGTCTCCTAGGGAATTGGAATTCCCTGCCAACGTGTCCTTCCTGTTCACAGTTGTAACACCTTATGGGGCCTCTCCCTCCTATTCTTCCTCCTCTCCCATTTCCTCCTCGTTTGACTCATTAATCTTGAACGTCGACCTGTCCAGCCGCTCTACTAGAGCATCTAGTGCCCGACACTGGTTAGTGTGATGTGTTGTAGATGCACATAACTCATAGTAGTTGTTATTAGGGACGTTGGAGTACTTTTGCAGTATCAAGCACATCCATGGCAGATGTCCATACATTCTACAGATCTTGCAATAGTCTTGGTTATTTTGTCCCAGAAAAACTCCTTGTGCTCCTACTGCCACAACTCCCGTGGTTGGTGGGGTCCCTAACGATCCCGCAATTCCCCCCAGGATGGTTAATTCCTCGCAACCTTGGGCATTATGTCGTGATGTTTCCTTCCACCATGCAGTGTGTCCACCATACATTGGGTATGGCTGGTCGCACTGGTTGAATATCCTTTAGTTTCTCCATTAAGGTTGCGATCTGATTTTGTAGGCCCATGATTGACTGGTCCTGCAAAATCGTCCATCCCTGATATTCATGAGGGTATCCAGCCATGGCTTCTATGCTTGATGCTTGCTCCAAAGCATCTTGGAGAGTTCCAATTTTTTGTTGCATCAATGGCGTTCTGATGAGGGGAAGGAGTGCCTCGATGAACGATTCCCACTAGTGATTTGGGTCTAGGGTGTAAGTCAGCTTAGCAATGGCATCCTTAAACCTTTGCATGAGTTCTCAAGTAGTTTTGCCTTACTTCTGCTTGATCTCCCACAGTTCCGATAGCCTTTGCTGGTTTGTCTGAGGTACTTTGAATTCCTACATGAATCCTCTCTTGATATCATCTATCGTGGGATTCTGGTTTTGCTCCGCCCATTTTATAAACCAAAGCAAAGATATCTCCCTCAGGGCAGTCTAGAACTCCACCATCCTGACGTTGTCTAAAGTCTGACATGCTCTCCAAATAGCTTCATAGAGATACCAGTGTTTTTCTGCATCTTCATTTCCCTTCCTCACAAACTCTGGATATCTGGTAAAAGATCCCGCCATGTTTACTTGGGTATGAGCTACTAAAACAAACCCCTTGTTCCCTGGCTGTCAAGATCATTGTAGTCCCAAGTTACTAATACTACTGGTTCCCTTGTTACTTCCAATATTAAAATTGGCCTTATATTTCTCGCGCACACAATGTACCCATATTCCCTTAGCTAATTTAATAGCAAATTTCTCCGGATCGTAGTAAGGTACCAGGGGAAGGCCGGGAGGGATGCTACCTATCTCTTGGGGGTGTTGCTGTCGACTCCTAATGGATCCTTCTCCTACGACAAATAACCTTCTCATGGCGTCGCCCATGTCCTCTTCTCTCTCCTCTTCCTCTTCATACCCACTTGGTGCTTGCTCCTGCACTACCCCTCTTGTAATCGGTAAGGAAGGATATTTTCCATCCTCCTAGCTCCTATATCTCCTGCTGCCAATCTTGCTCTGATCTGCATCTTCTTTCCCTTCCCCTTCCTTTTGGGGTTTTCCCGACATCGCTCCTACTTGGTGGGGTCCCATCTTTCTTTTCTTCAGAGTCTGAACCACCCTTGCCTACCACTTATCAGCTAGCAGCGCTCTCCTCTGTGCTCTAACGTCTCTAGCTTTCTTCAAACCTTCTACATCCATCCCTTCAGCAACATCTCTATTCCCCAACTGGTAGCATTCTCTCCTCAAGTCCTTCCCCCGGTACTCGGGTTTTAGGCTACCATTTTTGTGGTGGGTGAGGGTAGTAGTCCTTATTCTACCATAAACATCTTAATCCACAATGACACTTCCCTCATCAACCTTCCTCTTACTCTGGACCCAAACACTGCTTCTGCCTTTGAGAAGGATTGATAAATTTCAGCGCAAATTTGACTATATATCCTTCCACCACTGTTTTTACCCAAAAATCGACTGCTCTAGTCAGATCATTGTCTAACTGCTGAAGTAATACGATATCTGAGGAAGTCCAACTGTGGCGAACTGACATCGACCCCCCTAATCGATTTTTCCCTTTCAACCTTCTTAACCAATTGTACAAGTCTTCTGGGAACTTGCACCAAAATATCTCATATTGGTCATTGATACCATCAACATATAGAATCCCTTCACTCACCTTGCTAATCAGTTGATTCCTATGGATAGCTTGCTCTGCTATAAACTGATCTATTTTGTGATTCCACCAATCCCTAATCTCTTTCTTGAATATCCTTGACACCATGTTCCAAACTAGTTCTTGTAACTTCAGGTCTCGAAAACGGAACCATTTGTTGGCACGAAAGAGTCATCAGGGGGAAAAGACCTTGGGTTCAAGCACGGAGAGCCAACAATGGTTCATTGTAGTCTAGGACAATGCCGACATTTTCACCTTACCCAAGGGGTAAGGAGTCTCACCCGAGGCGTGCCGTGACCAGAAATAAGAAGGGTTCGTCATGGAGTCAAGGAAGCACCAACCAATAAAATATATATAACATTACACACATATTCAAGATAACAACATACCATCTAATACACAGAAACTACTACATGCATGAATCTTACAGGACATTTCAAGATTTTAAGTGGGTCACCACATCATGTACACTCATACACATTATGCTCTGCAACCAGTCTAGACTTTCCTTTATATTAATTCAGCATTACAACATTACAATACATCTCAACATTCGCCACAGGTGAATATAAGAAATACCCGTTTACAGACTCATGGGCTCGTTCTCTAGCTCAAAGGTCCTGCTCAGCTAAGCTTCTGCATTTTGATACCAGTCTGCCGCAACCAGCTATCCTCTCCGCAACACCAACCTCAACAGCCTCACCAACCAACCTCGCTTCCTTACAGGCCTTCTCCTTTTATATTCTTCTCTGCCACTTGGACTACTAGTTCCTGCTCAGCTATTCTTCCCCTCGATTGCCTCTCCTCCTTCCTATCTGCTCGACTACCTTTGTCTTCTACTGCCACCTTGCCACAACTGCCTATTCTTGCTTTGCGGTCCAGTTGTCCTTCCCAGAAGCTAACCATTGCTGCAGCTCGTTTCCTCCTCGTTCTCTGACCCACCAAAATGATCAAAACCTTTGCAAAATCAAAATGAAGGCCCCAACACTCATCTACCAGGTCACATAATTAGTAACTACCTCCACCTCTTCTACCAGGTGGCAAGTAGTTAATTGGTTCATTAATGAGACCCACTTCCCTAATACCCAAAGACAACATCCTGTCGTTTTGGGGAAGTTATTGATCAATCAATTTCATCATTTAATAATCTAATCCTTAAATTAGATGCCTAGGTCTTATTCATAAAGGTTAATTAATTTCCACCATTAACTTGCAGCCATAGTTTCTCTTTAGCCAAGTGTAACTTAAAAATTGTTTTCCAAAATATTTTATTAACAACATAACAAGACCAATTACATTTAATATTTATCGGTAACATAATACTAATAACCATTCCACTAAGTATTAAAGTCAAAACAATAAGCAACATAACATATAGAATTCTACAAATGAACTTTATTTCAGTGGATATCATAATCATAGAGGGTAAAAAACACCTCATCATACTTCCACTGATACCTAGAAACACAAAAGACTCCCATGATCTGAATACATAAATATCAAGGCTAGAGATGGCATGCCTTTTTGCCCATCTATTCTAGTCATATTACAAACAATATTTCCTATAGAGGGTCATCAAATACAACTATCAAACAAAGAAAATCCCACTAGAAAATTCATATGAGATCTAAAAGACCATTGCAAATTGAACAATGATAGACAGTTAGAGACTAAAGAGTTGTGGTTGTCCCTAATGCAACACTAAGGATAGTCAAAAGACATGAAAATAACTCAATGAAGGAGGCCTGGAACCACCATAGTCATCCACAAAAAACATAGGTTTTTTGTTCAACCATTACCCAATAATAAAAGTTATAAGGAAATAAAATAGAGCCCAAATAAAGCATGTTAGAGCCATAACATAAGACACAGATCCACAATCAACCTATTCTACCATAATCTATAGACCAAAGGGATAGCAAGTACCCTGCATAAAACAAAACTAGAACCTTCAGGAAATATCCAAGTTGCACCACCCACCATCCATGCTCACTGGTCATTTTCGGAAGACGAGATATTTTTTCGAACACTCGCACTAGAGCCAGGAGGATCCATCAGGTCCCCACCATCTGAATCATAGGTAATATGGCTCTCCATATGCGCTAGATATGAGTCAATCCTATCTAGGTAGAATCTTCGATTATTGAGCATCTTGACATCCTCCAATGAAGCAAAGATATTAGATTTATCCACATGTTTGTCCCTCAATACCATGCCCAACAAGGTCTTCATTTGCCAATGAAGAGCCACCGAATTTAGATATTGCTTCCTCTTACCCTTAGTGTGCCCAGGGTTTAGAACCCATGCTGACATGTCCTCTAAAAGCTCAGAATCCGAAAGGGATTTCCCTTCCTCCCTTTCTTTGGAATCGAGCTTAAGGATTTCCTTATGAGTATCAGGCGAAACTACAATGAAATATGTGGTTGTCGAGTCACGGAAAAAGAGTCTTGCCCCTCGTTTCCCTGGCTGAGCCCTGCCACCTCCTCCCCTTCTACACCTCATTATTTGTCTAGGAAGCATCACAGAGTCTTAGGGAGGAGACGTTTTCTCAATGTAGTGATTTCCTCTACCTACAAAATAACAAAACGACCGACTCGACCCACCTTCTACAATACCAGGGAACCAACAGACCAACTCATCACAATAACACTAGACAAAAGACTTAGCCTTAATAGAAGACCCGCCAGAAAGGGCAGAGAATTATACTTCCTCAGACAAGGCCCCTTCACTCTTGACCATCTAATAGGAAAGGAGAAACACTAGGACCAAAAAACTTCGATACACAAGAGAGTGCATCCAGACACCAAATTCCATTAACCAAGACTTAACTTGCCATGAAAATAAACCAGCACAAGCGGACCCTCACAAATCCTTCCAGATACAACTTGCAAAACCCACCTTAAACTGAGAGAAGAAGACCCAAGACAAACCCTGATGCCAAATTAAAAAATCATTCCCAACAATATCCCTAGACCAAAGAAGAAGATCCATACACATAAAATTGGACTCAAAACACTTATGATTAGACCCTCCAAGACATTTAAAAATGGGAAGCAAGAAAAGAAGAGATGTGAACTAAGAGAGAACGACAAGTTTAAAATTTGATTAACTCAACAGTGTCTCTAGAACAAAGACTTCCATTAACCATGAATAAGACCATGCTACATAAATACCCTGAACAACCACACATCATTTACACTGAGCCACATGAATTCCTATCCAACCATCAAAACTCACCAATACCAACAATACTAATATTCTCATAAACCAATTACATAGAAAAATCACTCTAGGAAATTGACGAGAGGACATTACCTCGACTCCTTTCTTCTCAGTGAAAATAACCTTGTCATCCATCGAAACCCATAAATAAACCACTAGCCAATTATAACAATGCATGTGAAAGTAAACCGCATCCTCCCTCTTTAATGTTGGATACATACTCCAAAGTAGTAGGCGCATAATCCAAAGCCCCATTCCATTTTCCCTATTATATTATTTAACATCCACGTTGATTTTTATGTAAATAAAACTATCAGTCTATATTTTATATCTAAAATGGTATAGTGATGGAAGCCTTCCAATATAATTAAATGTTTGAAGTTATCAACAAAACATTTCTCACCATCCATCGCATATAGCCTTTCGATTAATTTATCACCAAATATATATCATGTATTTTATGCCGACCAAATGTAATGATTATATAATTTCTTTTTAAATGTATTGGTGAGAAAATTTATTATGTTTTAATGGTCAATTTACAATAAAGATAATGATTATGGATTGTTATTTATGGCATATTAGTGAATGACAGACTTTTACTTCTTGCGAGATGTTTGGGGTTTTGCATCATTAATTTATTTTCTTATATTTGAGAAAGAAAAATATATAGCTGATAAAAAATAGTTTTTAAATTAGTAGTGTATAAAGTGAAGTCATGTATTTTCTAATTATATTTAACTTTAATTTTATATATAAAATTAAATATTATTTTTAATTATAATATAATTTTTTAGCATGTAAAATATTACTTTTACATCCATTTATGAAATAATTTAATAATTTTCTTTATTTCTTAAAATTTTAATTGGAAAACGTTACACTCGCGAATTTTTTTCTAAATGAATTGATAAATGCTTCTAATTATAATTTATTTTTTTAAATAATAATATATAAATCTCTTTTTAACATAATAGAAAATAAGTTGGTTTTATATCATTTTTTTTTTTAATAAGTGGTTGCTTTAGAATGCACTATGAAAGAGAAATTGTTACTCACAAAATAACATTAGAGTTTATCAAAGAAGAAGACTTTACCCATTTTAAACAACACAAAATTAATTACATAAAAATAAAAATAACTTAAATCTATTTTAAATTTGGATGTATCACATACAAAAAGGAATCAAATTTGCATATATATATATATATATATATATATAATTTGAAGAAATTAATATATAACATGAAATTAAACCATAAAAGAATAAACACAAACAAATTAATTTCTCAATTTTTAATAGAAACAGGTTTAAGATGTATTTAAGTTTGTAGAAATTCTCATTGTCGATTAAACTGATTATGCAATGTACTAAAGCAAAATACTTAATCTACTTCTACAATCAAACTTGCGGAAACTTAATCGATTTTGAGCAAGATCCAATAGAACACATAACAAAGAAGAAGATTGAATCATACATGAAACACAGAAGAATACTATGGGGAAAGCCTTAGCTAAAAACCCCGCTATCTGTATTATCATACAAGTGGAAATATCTCAGGATTACACAAAACTTTAGCTCTCAAGCTATCCAGCTCTCAGTACAATCCCTCACTGCTGCTCATAGACAGAATAGACAACACATATGCCTTCCTTCAATCCTCCAAGACTCCTATTTCCTTGCGTAGTTTCTACTAGGTCCTCCAGCTACCACCTATGTGATTCTACCTCACACACTACTCTGACCTCTGTAGTAACTGCGCAATCCTCAATGAATGAATTCCTTCTGCATGCAAAAGATATTCACATGGGAATATTCTAGCAACTGATAGTACACTGTCCCTGCCTTTAATCTCAACTGGGTCTTTGTCTGAACTGACATGCATGAGTTATTTATGAGAGAATATTCAGTTATCTGGAGAACACTAGTTGCATGCATGCATGCATTAACTGATTGAACTCACAATTAGTTCCACAAACTATTTGGAACTAATTTAACTGGACTTAACTCAGTTAAATGAGCTAACTAATTACAACTCAAATACAACTCATCCTTATCTCCTTAATTAAGGGATAACTTCCTCAATCAAAGGTATAACTATTGCATGTCTTCACAAAGACTTCATGCACCAACTAATTGACTCAAGATGAATTAATTAATTATTTTTCAAACAGCTAGTGAAACTAAATTCGAATTTTAATTCAAGAACAAATTAAAATTGGAATATATCCTGAAATGCTATCTATAGCAATGCTATTTTTAGCATTTCTTGTTGCTATTTTCAACACTCCCTCTCAACAAGAAAGGGATTATCTGCCACCCCAATCTTGTCTCTGTGGAACTCGAATTTACACTTTGACAATGCCTTAGTCAAAATGTCAGCATCTTGCTCCTCAGTCGAAACATACTGCAACAACATGATCCTCTTCGCCACACAGTCTGAGATGATGATATCAAATGTCTATGTGCTTGGACCTGTCATGAAATACTGGATTCTCAGAGAGTTTGATATAACTCTGATTGTCACAATAGATCATAGTTGGATCCATCCTCTGATCAAACAAACCAACTAGAATTTTCCGCATCCAAATGGCCTCACATGCTGCCTAACTTGTAGCCATGTATTCAGCCTCTGCTGAGCTAAGTGCAACTAACCTCTATTTCTCACTGTACCAAGAAACTATAGCTGAACCAAGGTTGAAAATTCCTCCTGATGTGCTCTTCCGATCTGATGGACTCCTTGCCCAATCTGAATCTGTGAAGCCTTGAACCTTCACTCCCTCTGACCGTCTATACCATAATCCATACTGAGATGTGCCTCTGAGGTATCTCAAAACATGCTTCGTTGCCTTCCAAAACAGCTTGGTAGGCTGAACCATAGCTTGACTCAGCTGGTTCACCGCAAAGCACAAATATGGTCATGTGTTCACTAAGTACATCAGTGAATCCACAAGCTGCCGATACACAGTAGCTTCCACTACTTCACCTAAAGTAGCATCCTCCTTCCTCCAGTTGCTTGCTAGAGGAGTCTGCATGGGCTTGCACTTCTCCATGTGGAATCTCCTGAGTATCTCATTGGCATACTTGCCTTAAGACACAAACACTTCCCCATCCTTTTGCCACACTTCCATGCCTAGAAAGTAGTGCATGAGACCCATGTCTTTCATCTCGAACTCTTGCAAGGTCCTCCTTGCAAGACATGAACAACTGATCATCACCTGTCAATATCAGATCATCAACATAAAGAACAATGATCAATTTCTTACCTTCTACCATGATGTGGTACAAGTTCGTATCCGCTTCACTCTTTGTGAAGCCCAACCCCATGAAGTAGTTGTTGATCCTAGTGTACCAAGCATGAGGTGCTTGCTTTAACCCATACAAAGCTCTCTTGAGTCGGCACACATGCGACTCACGATCGAAGGTCTCAAATACTTCTAGCTTCTCTATGTACACCTCTTCCTCAATCTTGCCATTGAGGAATGCAGTCTTCACATCCATCTGATGGATCTTCCAACCCATCTGTGATGATAGTGCCAACATCGATCTGATAGATGAGTACCTTTCTACAGGAGAAAAAGTCTCATCATAGTCAATCCCCTCAACCTGTGAGAAACCATGGGCAACAAACCTTGCCTTATGTTTCTCCACACTACCATTAGCAGCATGATTTACCTTGTAAAGCCAACGGGAACTCACAAGTGACTTGTTCTCCAGTCTTGGAACAACATCCCAAACACTGTTTAGAACTGTGGAGTCATACTCCACCATAGCATCAACCCAAACTAGATGTTGCATTTCTTCCTCAAAGGAAGATGGTTTGGTCTCTACACATTCCCCAACAAGGGCCATGTAACTAGTGTACCGCTCAGGTGACCTCCTTTTTTTTCAATGAGAAGATGGCTCTCCCACATTCTCTCGCACATCCATCAACAATTTGTCAGCCTCCCTTGTGCGTTTCCACCCCTCTCTGGAAGACTGCATGAGTGGATGTCTCCACTCCTGGAACCCTTGCATGCGGCTACTTCACATCAGTCTAAGGGTCTTCTTCCTTAGGAACCAAAAGTTCCTCCTCTGCATGCATCTTGAGCTCCCTCTCAAGGGAAACTCGCATGGCCTTCAGCTCATCAAACTTAATATCTCTGCGAACCACTATCCTCTGACTAGTAGGAAAATACACCCGATAGTTGTGGGGAGTATCAGTGTACACGACAAGTATCCCTAACTCTGTTGTCGGCTCTAGCTTCTTCTGGGCATCCTTGGTCATATGGAAATAAACCAATGAGCCAAAGATCCTAAATTGACTCACATCTGGTCTCTTCCCGAAGAAGGCTTCCTCTGGTGTCTTCATCCCAAGTATGTGATGCGGGCTTCTATTTTGCAAGTAAACCGTTGTGTTGCATGCCTCAGCCCACAAATGAAGTGGTAGGCCTTGGTCATGCAACATCACCTGAGCTACTCCCACAATCATTTTGTTCTTCCTTTTGGCCACCCCATTCTGTTGTGGGTTATGGGGTGTCATCAACTCCCGTTTAATTCCTTTTGCAGAACAGAAGTCCTTAAACTCTTGAGAGACATACTCTCCACCATTGTCGCTTCGCAAGGCCTTGATCTTCTTTCCTGATTCTTTCTCAACCAAGGCTTTGAACTCACAAAACCTTGAGAAGGTTTGATCCTTCTTCTGCATGAAATAGATCCAACATCTACGATAAAAATCATCAATGAAAATAACATAGTACCTTTGTTTAGCGGTGGATGCTGTCGAGAATGGTCCACACACATCTGTATGAACTCGCTCCAAGATTGCTTCAGCTCGACTGTCTAGATCCTGAAAGGAAGATTTTTCATACTTACCCAAGGTACAACCTTTGCATGTGTCCACTTGCTCAAGTTTACCTTTGGAAAGTCTGGTAGAAATCTGTTGCATTATCTTCAAGGCCCCATGATGCAAGTGGCCCAACCTTCTATGTCATAACTCTCCAATATCTTGGCTTTGCACCAATTCTGCTTTGGAACTCAATGCAACACAGTCATCTACCTCCAACTTGTAGAGATTCTTCACTCGAATCCAAATCCTCTTAGTCTGACCCATGGCTATGTGTCTCAGGAATGCCTTTCCTTTACTGAAGACTACATCATAACCTTTGTCTTCCAACATCGCGACCGATACCAGGTTTTTCTTCAGTCCAGTCACATACTTTACATCAGTTAGGGTGAGAGGAGCTCCATGCTCCCTCTGAAACACAGTTGTACCTTCACCTTAAATACAATACTTTCCATCATTGCCCATCTCTATGCACATCTGGAGGTCTTTCTCCTCCAAGGTACTGAATAAACTCTTATTGTCGGTCATTTGGAATGAGGCTCCACTGTCCAGGTACCAAACACAACCCACCATCGATGAAACCATGCATGCGATGAGGGTAAAATCCAATTCGAACTGTGAGGCCAGTGCCTCACCATCTAATCCTTTCGAGGATCCCTTCTTGGATTTCTTCAATGGATAACTTGTTGCATAATGGCCCACCTCATGACAATTAAAGCTTCACACTTTATATTTGTCAATCTTCTTCCCTCCATGGGAAGAACTTGATTTGAAATGGGAAGCCTTCCCTTTCCTTATCCTCGCTTTACTTTATAAGGCTATATTTTCTTCATCATCATGCTTAGATGAAGAACCATCTCTGGTGCTTCTCCTGATCTCCTCCTACATCAGATCCGACCACAGTCGTTCCCAATCTAGTAGTTTCTCTCTTCCATTCACTAAGTCCTGGTAGCTATGCCAACTCTTAGGAAGACCGAGGAGAGCAAGACTCACCATATCATCATCAGTTGTCATGATTCCTACACTTCCAAGCTCATCTCTGCAGGTGGTGAGCTTGTTCAGATATGTAGAGATCGTGTCGCCCTTTTCACGCTTGATTTTCTGAAGCTTGTCTTTCAGCGCCAGCTTCCTTTGGTCGCTGCTATTCTGATATAGATCCTTCAATGTCTTCCACATTGAAAACGAAGTCTCCTTCCCATGGAGACTTGAGAAAATATGGTCTCGAACTCCCTCTAGAAGAATCCTCCTCGCTCTCATGACACATTTCTTCCATTCCACCAATTCTTGGGAATTAGTTGTTGCTAGCTTGGGGACTTCTTGATCAATGAAGTCCTATCCTCTAATACCGCTTCCATGCGATCCTTCCATGCTATGTAATTAGAGCTGCCATCCATGGCATACTCGAGTCTCAAGCCATTGAATGCCATTGGTGAACTTTGAGATGTGATAAGAAATCGATTCTGTACCTACAATCAAGAATTTCAAACTTCGAACTTCTCCCTTCTTTGTACACAGTGCTCCGCTTTGATCACCTTTGCTCCGATACCATGTAGAAATTCTCACTGTAGATTAAACTGATTATGCAATGTACTAAAGCAAAATACTTAATCTACTTATACAATCAAACTTGTGGAAGCTTAATCGATTTTGAGCAAGATCAAACAGAACACATATAACAGAGAAGAAGATTCAGTCACACATGAAACACAGAATAATACTCTGGGGAAAGCCTCAGATAGAAACCCCGCTATCTATATTATCATACAAGTGGAAATATCTCAAGATTACACAAAGATTTAGCTCTCAAGCTATCCAGCTCTCAGTACAATCCCTCACTGCTTCTCATAGACAGAATAGACAACACATATGCCTTCCATCAGTCCTTCAAGCTTCCTATTTCCTTGCACAGTTTCTCCTGGTTCCTCCAACTGCCACCTGTGTGATTCTCACCTCACACACTGCTCTGACCTCTGTAGTAACTGCACAATCCTCAAGGAATTAATTCCTTCTGAATGCAAGAGATATTCACATGGGAATATTCTAGCAACTAATAGTACACTATCCTTGCCTTTAATCTCAACTGGATCTTTGTCTGAACTGACATGCATGAGTTATTTATGAGAGAATATTCAGTTATCTGAAGAACACTAGTTTCATGCATGCATGCATTAACTGGTTGAACTCACAATTAGTTCCACAAACTGTTTGGAACTAATTTAATTGGACTTAACTTAGTTAACTGAGCTAACTAATTACAACTCAAATACAATTCATCCTTATCTCCTTAATTAAGGGATAACTTCCTCAATCAAAGGAATAACTATTGCATTTCTTCACAAAGACTTCATGTTTGATTTTCACCAACTAATTAACTCAAGATGAATTAATTAATTATTTTTCAAATAGCTAGTGAGACTAAATTCAAATTTTAATTCAAGGACAAATTAAAATTGGAATATATCGTGAAATGCTATCTATAGCAATGCTATTTTTAGCATTTCTTGTTGCTATTTTCAACAAAGTTGGTAAATTAAATGACCCCGACATTGTTAAGGAATTTCTATGCATAATTTTTTATTAGTTTTTTAGAATGATTTTCAACAAATTCATTTTAATGATGATAGTTTACCCTTTTTGGTTATTTAGAGAAATCAACAACTAGGCATGTCTCATATCGTTTGATACGAGATTGATTCCAACTGCTACCACTAACCTCTAGGTGAACCATGTTGGCCCCAACACGCCGCCCACAACCATAAACTTGGGGGATTTGAACCGGGAACCTCTTAGAACATAATACTTCATCGTCACACCATCACCAATTGAGCTACCCCCGAGGGGCTGACAATCTACTAATTTTATTGAATTTATAAAAATCAATTAATTATATTATTTATTACTATGATATATAAAATCTTAAAAGTAAATTAATTATTTTGATTTTTGATGCTTTTGATTAATATTTAGATAATGAAAATTTTGAGCTTTTATTTTATTGCTATGGGTTAATGACTTACACAATTCAATTTTACAAATTTATGGGACTCCTAGTTGGTTATTATAACTGCCTAAACAATCATCAATTAAGCGCTATTAGAAAAATTATCCAAAAGTTGGAGGTTGGAACACCTCATATTCCATGTTCAGACACTGATCTATTCCTTTCATTATGTTATCACCTTACACTCTTGATGAATAGGTAACAAAGCAATAGAATTCCTTGCTAATTTGGGCTGTTAGGGAAATGATATCTACCTCAATGCACACTAGCTTAAAGGGATTTAGTGAAGTTGGAGTAATCGTTTGCAATCCATATTAGACGAGGATAAAAGTTCCTTGATCAGGGTGATTAACAAGAGCATGCATGAGGCCCCAAGTGAGGTAAACATGCAAGTTTCAGTGGAGGTTGGGAGCGGTGCCCACCACCCTACCACCTCTCACTACAATTAAGAGGGGAGGTGGCATAGCCATCCCCTCTCGTGCTCAAAGTATGCAATGATTTATCTCATTTATCGTGATGGTGTATTTCTCACAAGTCCTTTGTCTTTCTTTGTTACTAGGAGCTCCTTGGTATTTATCCATGGACTGGTTTTCAACCCCGTTGTTGGTGGGATTAACTTGATATCTTCTTTTCATAGTGGAGTTTGTTGTCAGCAGTAGATTGATAGAGATATGGAGTGATATTGGATCTTTCACATTACAGAGGTTGCGTGCCTCTCGAGCGATAGCAAAAGAGCCACATAATTGCATCCAAGTTATTTTTCACTCTACTATTCGGTGTGCAATTCGTTTGTTTGAGGTTTTTGGTAATGACTCTATATTAGGATCAAAAGCTACTACATTTCTACGTGTTGGTAATTCATGGAGACTGCAATATTCAAATGAGGAGATTGCTAAGGAAATATCATAACTCCCTGAACCCAAAACTCGGTTGTCTCTGGCTACCTTGGGTCACAACTTCAAGGTATTAGCTTCCCTCTTGTTCTATGATTTTTATTTACTTGTATATGTTAGTGAGGTTCTCTTTTTCAATTTCTTTTATACCCTGTTCGTGGAGTTTCTTTATATTTTATGCCTCAAGGCCCTCTAGTTTTTAGTGGCTCCTACAATTCTTCCTCTTCCTGTTAGTTTTACATTTATCTTTGTGTCGAATTGGCCTAATTATTCTTCGGTATTCCTCTTTGTTCCAACCATATTATGCTTCCTACACCTTGTGGTTCCTTGGACCTTCGAGGTTCATGCAGGGCGATACCTTGATGAGTCAGAGGCGTATTGGCCTTTTATCTAGGGGGGCTAAAGTGATATTGTTGTATCTTTAGTCTCTATTTCTTATGCTAGTGTGATATGGGTGGATATATTCCTCTTGGGTGGTTTGATTGAAGCTCTTTTCTTGTGTCTGGTCTTCGCATTATTAGACCACAATGCCATGTTAAAGGATGCAAATCCATAAAGGGGTTGGTGGGTATGGTCAACAAGGTTGACCATGTGCCTAGGCATAGCCTCAGGAAGCGAATACTATTTTTCACTCAGCAAATTCTCATGGTATCCATGAGGAATTCCACTAGTTGGAGACTTATGCCATTAATGATTGCTAGGTATACTCAAATTATGAAATTATGGAGGAGGTTTCCAATTATCTCCCTGACCCTGGTCATACTAGGGGAAGACAAAAATAATATGTGCATTATATTACCCTCCACTGGTATATGAAGACATTGTTGGGCAGAATCTTGAAGGAGAAACATGAAGAGCATAACGATATTATGTATTCTTTGAACGAGATCCAAAGGGTGCAACATTACTAGCTATCATGCCCCCAGAGCATCCATTGATTTAAATCACATCAAGGCCTCTAGACGTGCAACAACAACGTGGTTTGTTGTAATCGCTTGACCAACTTACAACTACTTACACCTATAATACACCTCTAACACTTGCACTTTTGTTGTGAGTTAGATATATTATGCTTGCAGAATTAACATGAAAGCTTAACCCATTTAAAATTCTTGATTACTTTACTTCACTTATACTTCACAAGTATACAATCACCCCCACCCCCGCTCTAACACACACACACACATATATAGTCACAGTATAATGTCACAATGTTACATAGACATCAATGTACAATGTGCACCAAGTTATACAAGTACAAGGAAAACCCCACACGTTTCCATATTCAATAGTAAATATTTAAAAATATTACAATAAGTTATATCAATAGATTTTATTTGTCACTTACTTTCATGTATAATAGACCCCAACTCATGCCACAAACCTCCTAGATTGCTCGCATGGTTTACACAATCCAAAATGTACCAAACATGCCAAACTTAGTCATGTTGCAGCTCTCTCAGTTGGCCTACAAAATATAACTGACTTGCGCATTTATGCAACCTCAAGGCACAGTAGTGCCATATTTTTACCCTACTCACATGATTGTCCTTCCTTTCACAAATAATACAAGAACTATCATGACAAGAAACATACCAAAAACCCTTGCCTAAACTCACTTCATTCCAATAGTCTGTTCGCTCTATTGGTCTGAGCTCATTCATTCCTTTCCATCTCAATTCTTGTTTCTCAGTTGCTTGTTCTAGTTATTTTTGTAGTTGTTATTTGAAGTTCATCCTTCCATTTATTCGAACCCATCATTTACTTATATGCGTTGTGTGTTCAGGAAGAGGGATTTTTTTGTCCATTTGATGCATCGGTTCGATTAAGCTGACATACATGAACTCATCTCTTGTCGAATCGTTTCACTTATACAATTAGGCTTACTTGTTCCACGCATTCTAGGGCCATCCATTCCACTCACTTTCCCAGGAGAAAACATTCCACTTTTTCACTTGCCTCTCTCACACACTTTCATTCGGTTGCCTATCTCGTGTGCCCTGGCCATGACCATGTATTAGTCTATTCTGTGCATGACTCCACTTTGTCGTAAAATGTGACAAAGCCTTATTGAAACCCAAAAATATCTCTTCCAATGTTGCAAATGTTGAGATGTAATTCCATCTCCATAACTCAACTCACCTCATATTAGATGACTCGGGCACGCATCCCTAAAGCCCTTGCATCCTTCCCCACTCTAAAGGTGTTGTTTTCCTTGATAATGAACCTCTTTGGTAATCCATCCATCACCAAAGACTACAATCAGATTGTCTTCTACATTATAAACAACCTACTTATCACACTATCTCATCAACAAGGAAGAATGCATCCATCCTCCTACAAACAAGGAAATTTTTCTTCACTCATTGCTCAAGTCCTCCATAACAAGAAATCTCTATTGTTATATGTACCTCCATCAAGTTCAATTAAATCATAAGTGATAGTTCCCCTAGCTCTCACATCATAAAGTGAGCATGATGTGGTTTATATCCCAAACTCTGTCATATAACCATGGTTGTATAAGTATGCTCTCCAATACACATCTCTGCACACTAAGCTCTCCCATCTCTCAGACTATTTGGGTGATTAATCTAATTATCATGTCTAATCAATGAGAATGTACGTCCTCATGTAAGAGAACCCTTTCCCCATGTCTTTTTCATAGGTCTGATCTAACCTCTCCATCATGATAACATCACCAAAACTACATATGATAATTCCTTCCTGCCAAATATGACCACATATGATGTTCATGTATGCTCTTGCATTCAAGCATCATACCTGCATTCATACATGAGACTTTTCCTACCAAGGTCCCTTCTTCTCTTTGGGGGTGCAGTGTCTCTCATCTAAATAGTAACCACACTGACCCAACTCCAATGGTCTACTATAACAAGAAGGCTCACAGGTCACCTCCCTAAATTTGAGCTATCAAATTATCTAACTAATGTCATGTCTTTAAATATATTTTCACTCCATCAATATCTGATCTTGAGCATCCCATCTTTCCAAGATGTTGCTCCATCAAATAAAATGTGTATATCCCCATCACATATCTATAATAATACACACTATCCTTAGGGTCTCTATCATCCCCCTCTACATCAACATCCTTAGAAGAATCACTTATGCCTCCCATGTCATCACATTACTGGTGAAGGTAGTCAAATGAAATCTTCTAACACTGCGCTGATTTGGGAGAAGTCAACCTCCTCCTTTCCAAACTCCATTTTTTCTTATAATTTTGCATGAAACTTATGTAATCAAGTCCACAAGTTTCCTTTCTTTCCATACTTTGAGACAGGTTGTTTCCCGCCTCAATCTACTACATATGGGGGTCTCTCTCATATAATACTATCGATGAGATCCTTGGGTGGTACCCCAAGCAAATCTTCCTCTTCAATGGTAGTATCTATGTTTTATGATATGCTAAAATCAAGAGTCGATCTTGGTCCATCATAATGATTCCTTGTGCTTCCGTCATAAAGTCCAATCCCAATATCATCCAAAGGGATAACCCTCAACTCCAATCTTCCAAATCATGGACCCATCCTCATTGTTTTGTCTCTAAGAATCCTAGACACTGATTTCATATTAGAGTTGATTTCTTTGAAGGTTATCAACTCTTATTCCACCTTATTCTTCATTTGCAAAGAATTTGAAGTCTTCTCACTAATGTTCAAGCTTCCCATATCTACTTAATCCAAGAAAAATGAAAAATTCTTCCCTGGTATAGTCACATGTATAAAAATCAACTTCATATCTCTCTCAATTAGAGAGGACTCCCTTCTCTCATGTTGTGTCATGATTGCAATCCTCCCATGGAAATTCCTTTCCTCATTTGTCAAGCTCCCATGTTTATTAGGTATAACACACTCAAGTCCTGCAATAATACACCTCTTAAGTTGTCCCATCTGTCACCTAGTCCTTCCATAGAAGAACCCACTTTTTCATTCGGCACTTTTGAATAAATAGAACCTAAATCTATCTTAGCAAAGTTCTTATTTGACTAACTCTTCATAGCGCTAATCCAAAACTCAGGTTCATGATGATCCCCTTCATCCTGTATAAGAGAAACCTACACACGTCTATATTTTTTCAAAGTCGTCGAGAAAACTCCATATTTCTCTTCCACATGGCTTAGCTTGGTATTCTCTCTCGAACTGTCTTCAATATCTTCTCAGGCAAGAACATCCTCCTTAAACTTCTCTCAGAAACCTTCCATAGCTTACCCATCGTCCCCTCCAGACAATCCCACCTTTATGTGAGCATCATGAGTTTGTTTCATCTTTGCTACAATCTAGCCCTCCAAGAATCATATTGATAACATTCAACCATCTTCACTGAAGAGTGACAAACCACATGGCACATTGTGAGCATGCATATATTAACCACATTATTATAATGGGCCTATTTCTTTATTATTTCTCCTTTGCACCTCATTAATAATGGTTCTTTGTTCTTGGAGAGAAGAAAAAATTCTATTGTAGAAAGCCATTGTTAGTTCACTATATGAGAAGATTGGTTATTTCCAGTAATGCAAGGATACCTATGTGTGGGGAAGGATTAGAACCTTGAGGAAAAACTCTCCATAATCGAGAATCTCTAGAGCTTCCAACATTGAAATTTCAATATAGTTTGTACTGAAGCCCTAAAAAGAAGTGGATTATCCCAATATTTTTGTGCATTGTGTGTTCATCTTTCCCTTCCTCTATCATTGATCCCACAAATAATATTTGAAAAACATCCTCAAATTAAAAACTCCTTACTATTGATGTTACCATAAGATGCTCTCTTTTGAACTTTGCATCTAAAGGTTCGATTTCTCTCTTTCGTTGGACCACTAATTCGAGAATTTCAACACACCTTATAGTTTGATTCTCCTCTTCAACATTGACTATTTTTACTAAACTAGTTATTATGGAATGATTGTCTATAAGAAAACTCTCTTCCCTCCTCGAAACATGTCAGATATTCATAACCTTGGAAAATGACATTGACCTGGATGATTATGTTCTTCCGTGTTCATTGTCTCCCAAGTTAGTTCAACTATGACAAAAATTCTAGCCACCATGGTTCAATGACTCTAGAATTTTTCACCACAATGACAAAGAGACTACTCCATGTTTCTCGATATTCTTGGCCACCAATAATCAAAATGGAGCACATGTTGATGAATTTTCCAAACCACTCAAATACAAACAAAACCCCACTAACATTTTCCATAATAAATTTTAGAGTTGTATAATTATACTCCACATTTAGAGTGAATGCGTGTGAATGTCCTCTGACACTAATGGAAATTAAGAACCATTCTTTCCTCTTGATTTCATGCCACCAATTGGCTTTGCATGCATCCATTATATTCAATCCCCTAATTAGCACCATAGGCTTTGAAAAAGTATTCATGAATTGTAATGTTATGGGATTAGGATTGTTAAAGTCCCATCTTTTATTCTAAACTTTCTAACCTCCAAGCACAAGGCACCATTGGCAAATTGATCTATTTGGTGGTTTAATGCCTCAAGCATGTAATGCCCTAGTTTTGATCCTCATATTAATAACATATGTTTGTACACGATGAAAGGCCAAACAACCTGGTGATGTAATTGATTTTGAGTATTAATAATAAAAATACATCATTGGTTATAGATGGACAAGGATAGAGTCATAGGAGGCCATGATTCCTCTATAGAGGGGACTAAAGGAGCTAGACCAAATTGCAATATTTTATTAAATCCATCTTAGAATGAGTTGGGAAAATGAATTGCATGGGCTTCTTAAGGAAGTCACATGGCACATTGTGAGCATGCATATATTAACCATATTATTATAATGGACATATTTCTTGCTTATTCCTCCTTTCCACATCATTCATTACGGTTCTTGTTCTTGGAGAGGAGAAAAAATATATTGTAGAGAGCTATTGCTAGTTCACTATATGAGAAGATTGGTTATTTCCAGTAATGCAAGGATACCTATGTGTGGGTAAGCATTAGCATCTTGAGGAAAACCTCTATATAGTTGAGAACCTCTAGAGCTTCCAACATTGAAATTTCCTAGAAAATTTGTACCGAAGCCCTAAAAAGAAGTGGGTTATCCCAAGGGACTGCATTGCAGAATAGGGATTTTTTTATTTGGGTTGTGTAATCCGAAGGGGAAAAAGAGAGAATAAATTCGCATTATCATGTGATTAATTAAACTGCAACATCATGATAACTAGACTACTTGTAAGATATTAAAGTTGATAACTAGACTACTTGTGAGAGATTAAAGTTGATCCAAGCATCTATCCTTTATATCCATAACTTCAACTCAACAACATATTGTTAAGAGATTTGAAATTGCAATATTTATAATTAAGTGAAATATTTGACATTTACATCTAATCAATATAAATAATTTTATAAAAATAAATGTTCTTTGTATATGATATTCATGTGCATATTCATTGTTTAATTCCCACATGTGAAATCTATTTTCATTGTTTTTATATGAGATAGTCTCTTTGTTAGGCCTACTTCTCGTTTTTATGTTAAACAGTGCATCACAACTCAAAATTATTTAAGATTTATTATTTAAGATTGT
Source organism: Pinus tabuliformis (assembly GCA_031772625.1). Lineage (NCBI taxonomy): Eukaryota > Viridiplantae > Streptophyta > Pinopsida > Pinales > Pinaceae > Pinus > Pinus tabuliformis. The sequence goes on along the minus strand of CM062813.1, from coordinate 265,561,982 downwards.
GAATCTTAAGGTAACGAGCAGGGTATACGTTGCATATTGTTATTACAACTTAAATTCATTAAAAACAAAGATTCTTTTAAAGTACGTTATAGAGCACATCTTTTGACACAATGTAATATTGCATTATTTTCATGTTTCGTTGAAATGAAAATCACGTGATGATCGAGTAAAATCACATGGGCTTACAAATATATTATATCCCATATATATGGAACTGCTCAATATATTTACCTGATTGTGGGGGGAGTTATATATAGTTAGTGGGAAAGTTATTGTAATTTAGTTGGTAAATTAGTAGTAAGTATAATTATCATTAGCTGTTGTCTATAAATGTATCTAAATTGATTCATAACTGTTATTTAAGGAAAACTATACTATCTAGAATTACTTGTTGGTGGTTTGTAAGGGGGCAGGTTTTCATTGCTGCCAGATGCTTCTGGGGCTTAGGTCTTGGACCGTTACCATATTTCTTTACATCAAAGGAAAACAAGTTCTTATCTACACAAAAGCAAGTATAAGGTATACCCGACTAAGAAATATATATATATATATATATATATATATATATATATATATATATATATATCATGATGTGGATATTTAACCAAATATTTAAAAATTATAATTTGATTATAAATCTATATTTATTATATAGTTTTAGTTTTATTTTAGTTTTTTTAATACAAATATTTAATGAATAAAATATTTGATAAAAGTTATAAAGGTAATTTTGAATTCGTTAACTAATCACTATGGTGATGATGATGTTTAATGTCTAATTAGTTTATAATTAGTTTATGAAATTTTGAAAAAAAAAATATTACTTAAACTCCTTTAAAATCTTATTTTTATAGTCATAAAATTTTAACAGAAGCATTGCAAGATTACTATAGTTTAGGAGGTTAGGAAGGTCACTATTGTAACAAATATTTTGAAATTGAGTTCTAAAGTTGGGTGTACATAGGGCACACTATGAGAAAGTTTCTTTCATCTTCAACCCTCTTAGTGTCACAAAGATGACAAATTCTTGTATCCCATAGTGTTTTGGAATTTGTTCAACACTTAGTTTTTCTATGTAGCTTGTAGAGTTGGTTTGTGTTTTAGCAATGTTGATTTTCTTATTTGTGCTAGTCATAACTCAAAGATACTTTTGATATTTTGGATGAGGATTGATCTATATTAGATCAATTGTATTATTTGTCATCTGTCTTGATGCTTTTAGATAGGAAAAATTAGGAGGAATCGACGTGTAGGGTCATTTTTACTAGTGGGTCCCAATTTAGAGAATTGGGGTTTGAGACCTTTCAAAGCCATTTTGAGGCATTAAGTGATATTTTTTGGGGTGAAAACTTTCCTGATTTAGCATAGGATGCTAAGATGTTGATCTACACTCAGAGAATTTTCAACGGAGAAAAAATCACATCATTCAGAGTCCATATGCAAAATTCATGCCTCTTGTAAGTTGACCTATTTTGTTGACCACCATGGTATGAGTGAATGCATCATTAGCCTCCATTATGCATATGGGGCTAGCCACATGTGGACTTTAAAGAAGACTCTAGAAGGTTTAAACTCGTAATTCTAATTAAGGGTTGAAGTAGCCAAATCTTGCCCCTGGTTATTGAGCTATGTTAAACAAGAAGTATCTAGGAAGAGTAGGGGTTCCATTTTATGCTATTGTATTTTGTTCCATATTTGAGAAAAGCAAAATTTGGGAGAGGGAAGTTAGAAACAAAAAAAAGAGGGAGTTAAGATTTTGTAGTAGCCTTACATGCTATGGGTCTTTAAGCAACTCCATAAAGAATACCTCTTTATTTGTACTTGCACATTTTCCATATTAGAGAAAAGAGACTAGAAAAACCTCACATTCTAGTTGTGTTTCCTCTCACAAGGGTTTCCTAGGGAAAAATTTCCATCTATTGTGGATGATGTGTGTATTTCTTTTTGTTCTATATTTCTTGTATTAAGCTAGCTTATTTATTTAAGCATAAAAAAAATAAAGAATCTAAGATCAAAGCTGAATAACTTTCACAATAAATATTTCAATAGTTTTTTAGATTCGTTGTGATAAAATGTTCGAGTGGAATATCCATGGTCATTTACAGATCAAGGCTTGAACACATCCTCACCATATCTTAACTTCCTTTTATTTTCTAACTGTTTATTGCACTACAAATTCTCTTTAAATTTAGATGTAATGATATTTGTAATATTTTTTATATCTAGTAGGATCACATCTTCATGTTTTCCCCAATGATTTAGCCAAGACTTGGCATCTTGGATCCATCCTTGCTTGAGTGGTTAGTGGTTATCACTAGAGTGGGAAGTAATTTTAGAAAGCCTCTTGTCATACATGTAGTTCAACTTGTTCTTATACCTTAAGTACTTAGCCATGATTGTTCATTCACTGGGGGAGAGGCTTTGTTAGACCCTCGGGATGAGTGCACAGGAACATATTAACTATAACTGAGATGGAGAGCATGGTCATATTCATATTGCAATATTTACAACATTAGTTGCAACGTTTTGGGGAAATGTAGGGTTTTCTTCCATGATGAGAGCAAATGGCAAGTTGAGACGTTGAGTTGAGGTGAGACAACTTGGGCACCTCTTATGCACGAGTTATCATCAACATGTATGCCAAGAGGGTGAGTCACTGATGCAGGAGCATGTGACTTAGAGGGAAAAAGTCTTCAAACATATTCCAAAAATCCAAAAAAAAAAATCTACAGGCAAGGGAGTGGGGTCCTTTAGCCAACAATTTCCATGCTTTCCTAGTTTAGGATAAAAATAGAATTAAGAATAAATCATGCTAAAATCATCGCTTATGGATAGTTGTAACAAAGCTTTACGCTTTAAATCACTCTATGTAAAAGCATGCTTTTATAAAGGATAATGGTCAAGAAAGGCTTTATCTATTGATTATAAATAAAATGACAGGAGGCTCAAAGTTAAAGTGGTGCCCAGAAGTATTATCCTTTGAAGAAACCTCTCTTTGTGTATCTACATTGATAGTTCTCTGTTAATAGATAATTATATGCGTGTATCAATTCAAGTGCTTCTTCTGAGTTTTAATATGGATGAATTGGTCTTATTTTCCCATGAATGTTTAGGCTGGAACCTTTAAGATTGCTTTTCCTTCATATTGGCGAGCACAGGCTCTTAAATCGTTGCATAGAGTTCCACGGGAAAACTCTGTTTTACATAGAGAAATCGTGAAAGATACTTAGCAGGAATGAGTTTCTGGACCTGAAATATTATTAAGTCTAGATTATATCCTCATCAGGTCCGAACCCTATATCGCATCGCATAACCATAAGTGGAATGGAAGAGGCCTGTGTAACCGCTGAAGTCCGAACCCCCGGTAAGCTTAGAACTGAAATACTATATAGTTGGGTTGGTAAGTTTTGGGTCCGCAAGGTTATCACATCGCAAGGTTGAAGTGGAGGAGACTATTGGGTGGACTTTTGGAATCACCAATAGCGATTTCCGATAGCCACGTGGCATATCGCATCAGGGAATCACCATATTAAAGCGTTGATTATGTTGTCTTGACCCTTTGGAATAAAATTTCATTGATAGTGTTAATTACGTTTCAAACGCACAGTTTGAAATTTAAAGCGTCGATAGTTAATTCTTTTGAATTAACGATATAGTGATAAGTAAAGCGTCGATAGTGTATTTTGTTCCTTTGGAACAAAATCCCCTCCGATTGTGTATTTGCATTGAAAACACAGGTTCCTCATTTCAAAGGTGTCGATAGTGTTTTGTGTAATTCCTTTGGAATTACAGTCACAGTAGAGGATAAGGGACTTTGTGTAATAAAATTGCACCAATAACAAGGGTTGGGCGATTATGAAGAAGAACCCATGTGGTTGTAGATGACTGATACACAAACTGATGCAGAAAGATAAATTCAACCAGATATCGAAGAAATTGTAGTCAGATTTGAGAGGTTATCTATATTGCCTGCACCCAGGCCACCAATCACACTAGGCACACCCACATTTACACTTGAGATGATATTGAGACTTGAGATGGACAAAGACATGAGACGAGTCATGAGACAAGTGTGGCATGATGGAATAATGATGGGGTTGTGACAGGTATCATAACACACAACCCACACACATGATGGAACATTCAATATGGCATGACCCATAGATCAAATTGGGTGGTTCTTCCCATGCACAATTGTTTGCACATTATGTGGGGGTTTTATTGTATAACAGAGTGGAAGGTTCGGCTTAAGGTGCGACCAAGAGTCACAATCCTTGATCTTCCACCTCCAACCCATTATAATGAGTATTTATAAGTGGACGTTAGAATTTGGAGGAGAAAAACACTCAAGAATTGTAGAAGATAAATCATTACAATGAACTAGAACTTGCATTATGGATTGAGGGATGAGTATGAGATCATTTTAAGAGGGCCGAGCCCTTGTAGAGATACGAACTATTTGAGACGTGATTGTGCATCTTGGAGAGAGGCATGTGTTTTTTGTAGCTAAATTAAGAGAGGCTATAATGTGTTGTAGGCCGAGTTATCACTTTTTTGTTGTTACACCCATCCTAGGTTGGAGTCACTTAGATGTGGTGACCAGAGTGGGTATTCACACTTGTTTTTTGATTGGCTTAGGAAGCCATACCCAAGTATAGGGTGAAGCATTGTGCACATATTTTATTGCATTATGGGGTGGCTTAGAAGTCATATCCAAGTCTTGAGAACGCTCACACTTGATTCATATGGTTGTATATTTGTGAGAGGGTTGGTTTGAGAAACCACACACAAGCTCAGAGTAGGCTACGACCTAGTATTTTGTAATTGTATTTATAGTAAGAATTATATATATATATATATATATATATATATATATATATATATATATATATATATATCTATATATGAGATATTTGGGTTGGGCCAAGGGGCCTTCCCCACACATTATATTGGTGCACACTTGTATTGCATGGGTATGGTGATTTATACATGTTGATGCAACTTTATTGTTAAATGGTGATATTGTGATTACATGTTATGATTATGCAAGGTTGAAGTTAAGAGAATTTGTACTTGTGATTTGGTTACATGTTATATTCTACTACACATTGATAACTAAACACACATACATGAATATAATCGTAGAAGCGTAGTCTAGATGAAGTATTCACAAGTTGGTTGCATTATTGTTGAGGAAACACACTGGTGCACATGATCAAAGGACATGAGGCATCTTTAATCATTGGTCCACTCTCGGAGTATGACATGTGGTGTGATTAGAGAAATAATAATCTATGCCGGCTCTTCACATTAAGGAGGTGATCTGTAGGGATTACAAGTTGGGTGGATCTCCACTATTTGTGGTGATAGGGGCATTTCTGTGATCCAATTCCAAAAGGGAAATATTGGGATAGTTACTAGGGGCTTTTGTGCAAGTCTAGTGACTAGGGTTCCTCTAGTAGATGGAGATATTTGGGTCACATGCTGAGAGTAGTGGAACTCTAGAGCATACGTTGCTTGAGATCCTCTCTCAATTAGTAGAGAAGAATTGTACTGATGGAGAAACAATGGATCTCATGTAAGAGAAATTGAATGACCTTATGGGAGTGATCTACGCACAGTCAAAGACAATTGCATTATTAAGGAAGGTAGTTGGATAGGGTTCTTCCAACACCTCAATATGAGACAAGGTAAAAGAACTGAAGACATATGATGTTACTAGGAATGAAAAGGTACTAGGGAACTTCGGTTGGGATGCGGAGAAGTAGTTAGGTTAGATGAGTGGATGCTCAAAAGAAGCCAAAGTGGGGGTTGCTTCTACATATCTAACAAGGATAACAAATTTGTGGTGGAGGAATAGGTTGGAGGATTTAGTAACTAGGAGCATCATTGATAGTATCACCAGGTGGGAAGAAATGAAGGAATATTTGTATGCACGGTTTGGACCAAGGAATTAATGTTGGGTTGTGAGGAATAAGCTAAGGAGTCTGAAGTAGGAAGCTTTCAAAAATACATCAAGGAATTTTTAGGGATAATGTTGGAAATCAAGGATATGTTAAAGGAGGATCGATTGTTCAATTTTATGGTTGGATTGTAGCCATGGGAGTAGACTGAGTTAAGGATGCAGAATGTGAAAACTCTTTCAATATCTATCACTATAGCAGATAAGATTTTTATTTCTGGGGTGAAGGGAATACAAAAGGGAAAGAGCGAGGTGGTAAAAAGGGAAAGAAGAAGAATGCTATAAGAAAAGGGAAGTCTTTGAAAGAACATGGATTGAAGGAGGGTAGTACAATGAAAGAGAAGAAGCCTCTTTCATGTTGGATATGTGTGAGTATCATATGGTGAAGAATTGTCCATTGAATAAGAAGTCAACGGATTTGGAGCAAGGGGATAAGTCATATGTGGGAGTGATGCATGTTTTAGGGGAAACTTCTACCAAGAAGATCATCCTAAAACATGATAATAAAAATAGCCATTTAAACTTTGTGAACACAGACATTGATGGGAGTTAGTGGATTGTTATGGTGGATAGTGATGTGACTCACAACCTTATGTGGGAAGATGTGGTGATGTAGCTGGGTTTGCAAATTACAGTAGTTTACATTTATTTCAAAGAAGTACTCTTCAAGGATAGACAAGTACTCAAAACATTAAATGATGTTCCACTTCATATTGGAGATTAGTAGGTGAATATTAACTTCATGATTATTTAGTTGGATGGTTATGATGTGGTATTAGGTTGGGATTTCTTTATAGGATAGTTGGTTGTACGAATTCCTCATATGAAGAGATTGTTCATTCTATTGGGGATCTGATTCAATGGTAGCATGGACATTTAGCGTAGACATGGATGTAGATGCTAGGATGACATCTACTTTTGTGGAGGATAGATAGATGACTATTGAGGCTTATCAAATATTAGATAACGTGGAGTCTATTATGTTTCAACATGAAAAGATCAATGGAGAATTTGATCAATAACGTTTTGAGCTTATCAGTAGGACTACATGTAGCAATTGAGGATGATGATGGTTGTGATGAGACATCATTACCCAATAATGATGATGATGATAATAATAGTGATGATTTTCCTGATGATGACGATGACGATATGACATGAGGATTACATAAACTATAAAATATGATTATCAGGGAGATGAGCATTGGTATAAACGAGCTAGCCACCAAGGAGATTGGTTCTTCTAGGGAGACATTAGATTTGGATGGATGGCCTTAGGATCCATAGTTGAAGTGTCTTCTTAAGGAGAGTGAGCGTAGGATTGGATATTGTCCTCCTTTATTGAGATACATTTCAAAGAAGTATGGAGGAGTCATCCCAGGTTTAGGAGGACCTTTTCTAGGATCAGATAGAGCATACTTAAGAGTACATGGAGAATTTTTAGGAGTAGAAGGAGTAGAGCATGGAGTTGGGAGAGGTAGTCCTCGAGGCTACCCTAATTCATATTCTCACTAATCCATTTGGACATGGGATTGTTTTCAATTTCTTAGGGTTGCAAGTCCTAGATGTGTGAGGGTGCCTTAAAGGTATTTTATTCATGAGTAGAGATGATGTGTTAATGAGGAAGATGTTTAGATGATGCCAAGAATCAAGAGTGTTTGCAATTTTATGGGATGGCGTGCGTTCTTATGGATTTCACATGATGATCATATTATCTACCTAATTATCTAAATACATAGGGGATCTAACACATAATAGTCATACAGGAGTATTCACAAGTATATGATATGTAATTTCACATGGATAAGTAACTTTCCTTTGATGGCCTTATGCCTTGGTGATGGAAAGGTTGTTGTTAGAAATGTTGCAAGAAAAGTCTTCATTTGACTTGTGCCTTAGTCAAATGGAGAAATTCAATTTTCCACATCAGCAGGATGACTTGGATTGCAGTTAACTAGAGTTACATGGTCTTGTCTACTAGTTACTTCATTAAATTCGAGTTTGTAGGCTAGAAGTAGAGTTGTGCATGAGTTGACTGATAAGATCTAGAAATCTAGTTGAGTTATTTTCAATTGAACTCAGTTATCTAAGCTCTAGTCATTAGTTGAGACAATTGAAGTTCAGTTGAGTAGTTATGATTGTTGTTAACTCACTGATCTCTCAGTTAACTAGTTAATCAACTAAAAATAGACCCAGTCATCCATGGAATTCAAATTTCCGAGTTGAGTGGATGGAAAAGGAACAATTGTATTTATAATTGTACATTGTTGAGTATACAATGATTTTTCACTAATAAGGTGATCAATTCACCTAGGATTTGCGCAAGGAAAAAGAGAATTTCCATATTTTTTTAGGAGCTTAATTCCTCCAGGATTGTGCAAGGAAATATGAGGTTGGATGAGGCTTGAATTGAATAAGTGTTGCCCAGACAAGGTCAGGAGGCAGGAGAAAAATTTTACATTGTAGGGTGTGCTTCAAAGTTGAAGAAAGACATTGTAATTGTTTCTCTCTCTCATCTGAATTAATGCAAAACAACGGAGGGGTTTCTCCTAGTTGGTTTCCCCTATAAAATCATTGTGTTTTTTGTGTTTTGATGGTTGCATGTTATTGCATTTATTTCTATTGTGTGTTTTCCTTTCCACATAATAGCAGAATAACCTTTTGTTTCTTGATTTCATCAACAATAGCAAATTTCTTTCAATTTCTACATGTTATTAGAGCTACAAAAGACTACATAGAAACATTGTTCCATATATTCTCTTAGAAAAAATTCTATTTACAGAGTTTTTGGTGCATATCTTCTTCAATGCAAGAAAAATGTCTTTCAACAAATTTAAGTTGGAGTATGCATTGGAGGGCACCTCAAATTTTTGTGCTTGGAAAGACATGATGGAAGTTGTCCTCTTTGAAAATGGAGTATGAGAATACACAAACTAGTATTCTAAAACCAACATCATCAGAAGTACAAACACTTGATTAGTGGAAGAAAGCCACGGTAAGATCCAGGAGGAATATTTTGGATGGTGTCAAATATCATGTGGTTTTGAACTTGCATGGAAATTAGACTCATTTTTCAATGTGAAAAACTCTCAAAGATCTATTCCAGAGAAGTAGTGGTTCTAGGAAATTGGCATTGAGAGATAAACTCAAAAACATCTGAATGTAGAAAAATGAAACAATTCCTCAATATCTATCCATATTCACTCAGATTCAAGATGAACTTAGAGGAGTAGGAGAAAATGTGTCATCATCTAAACTTGTGAGCTTAGCTCTCCCAGGTCTTCCGAAGTCTTGGCATAGCTGTCAGGATTCAGTTAATGGAAGAGACAAGGTACCATATTGGGAGAGACTTTGGTATGATTTGGTGTAGGAAGAGATGAGAAGAAACACTAGAGATGGTGTCACATCTATTGCAAATGAGGAATAATATTGTGGTATATTTAGAAAAGGAAATAAGGCTAAAGGCATGAAGGCCCAAAGCAAGGAAGAATCTAGCGAGAATAATGGCAAGAAGAAGGAACTCAACAAAGTAAAATGTTTTTGCTGCCATGAAGATGGACATTATGCAACCAAGTGTCAACACAAGAAATTCGACAAAGAGCTTGTAGCAAGAGTAGGAGGATATGCTCTGGCATCTCAATACAAGTTATATTTCACCCTCCTTCTTTGCATGGAAAGAACAATAAGAGGGAGTGAGTGGTACCTAGATTTTGGCGCCTCATATCATACGAAAGGAAACAAGGAATCCTTCATTATCCTAGAGGAGAAGGATCTCAAATTGCACATAGGATTTGGAGATTATGGGAGGTATAGTACCAAAGGAATTGGTATTGTCACCTTTAAGAGGGAGTCAAGCTCCCATATTCACTTGAAAAATGTAATGTATGTTCTTGGGATGAAGAGAAAATGATTTTTGTAGCTATATTGGAGGATAGAGGTTATGATGTGGCATTCAATAAGGGAAAATATTTTCTAAAGCATGGTTCTACTAAACAAGTGAACCATATTAGAGTTAGAGTGAAAAATATATATACACTAGAGGTAGATTTTTCCATGCATTCAGCCATACCTCCAAAAGTGAGGTGGGGTGATGTAGAGACTTAGTCCCAAAGTTGCAAATATTTGGGAAGGGTCCATAAGAGATCAGTAGAAATTGTAGTTACTCTTCTCATGGATCATTACCCTTGCTACACAGGCCCGCAATATTCAGTCACAAGAGGATCAATGTCAATTGGCGTAGTTAGAATCTAAGAAGCACATAGCGGTGTTGATAACAGAGCAGGGGGGTTAGTAGCAGAGTCAGGAGTAGCACAAATTTCACAGTAGAAAATGCAAAGACTACTAGTAGTCAAATGCTCAGAGACACATTTGATTAAGTATTTTGGATGCTTCTCAGTTGCATATTTTGCAGTAGAAACAACAACACTGAGAGGCAATTGTGTTACAACACATTCCTATAGGAGCAGGATTGGGATTGTGAAGAACCCTTTTCTTGATAAGAGGGAGTGTTGGAAATGTAGCAAGAAAAGTCTTCATTTGACTTGTGCCTTAGTAAAATGGAGAAATTTGTTTTTCCACATCAGTAGGATGACTTGGATTGAAGTTAGCAAGAGTGACATGGACTCGTGGATGAGGAAGAATATTGTGCTCTAGTTGGAAAAGGAAAGAATGTCAAAGGCATGAAGGTCCAAGGCGAGGCAGAATCCAACTAGAACAATGGAAAGAAGAAGGACCTTAGCGAAATAAAATGTTTTCACTGCCATGAATATGGACAGTATGCAACCAAGCGTCCACACAAGAAATCCAATAAAGAGCTTGCGGTAGGAGCTGGAGGAGATGCTTTGGAAACTCAATCCAAGTTATATTTCACCCTCCTTGCTTGCATAGCAAGCACAATAAGATGGAGTGAGTGGTACGTATATTCTGGTGCCTCATATCATATGACATGAAACAATTCAATAGCCTATAGGAGAAGGATCTCAAATTGCACATAGAATTTGGAGATGATGGGAGGTATAGTACCAAAGGAATTGGTATTGTCACTTTTAAGAGGGATTTAGGCTCCCATCTTCATTTGAAAAATGTAATGTATGTGCCTGAAGAAAAAATTGATTTCTATAGTTGTACTGGAGGATATAGGTTATGATGTGTTGATCAGTAAGGGAAAATTTTTTCTAAAGCATGTTGCTACTGGACAAGTGAAACCAATTGGAGTTAGATTGAAATATCTCTACAATCTAGAGGTAGATTTCTCCATGCATTCAACTATACCTCCAAGAGTGAGGTGGGACGATGTAGAGCCCTAGTCCTAGAGTTGCAAAGATTTGGGCAGGGTCCATAGGAGAGTAGTAGCAATTGTTCTTACTCTTCTCATAGATAATTACCCTTGTTATAGGGGCCCATAGTATTTAGTAGCTAGAGGTTCAGCGTCAGTTAGAGTAGTCATATACTGAGAAGCACAGAGCAGTGTTGAAATCAGAGCAAGATGCTCAGTAGTAGAGTCAGCAAAAACGCAAATTTCCTAGCAAAAAATGCAAAGACTAGTAGTAGTCAGATCCTCAGAGACATAGTTGATTTAGTATTTTGGATGCTTCTCAGTTCCAGTTGTTGCAATAGAAACAACAATAGTGAGGGCGATTTATGTTACAGTACATTCCTACAGGGGCAAGACTGGGATCGTGCAAAAAATTTGACAAAACAATTTCAAGAAAGAATGTGATTTTTTGTTATTTAAATATATTTTTGAATACATAAATAGATTCAACACCCTAAAAACTTCACTTTGTAGATCACTCTAATTATATAAATTAAACAACTTAAACTCAAATTTTTAAAAATCTTAATAAAACTTTAATTAAAATTAACCAAAAAATATTGTAAAAAAACCATTTTATTTATAAATTAAATTACACCCCTCTTTTATTGTTATTTAAATTAATAATATTAAAAAGATAAGAGAATCGAAGACATTCAAATTAATAATATTAAAAAGATAAGAGAATCAAAGACATTCATTATAGACATATTTCTTTTAACGTCGTCCGCGTTTGTTGATTAACCTAAATATGTAGTACGAGTTTGTTGATTAACTTAAAACAAATTTAAGTAAACGACCCTAACAACATTATATACACTAATTTATTAAAGTCAAAACATAGGAAAAACAATTAAAAAATGGAATAAAAAGTTCTTTGAAAACTATTTGAATCATCAATGTCTCGCAGGGGATCAGAGAGGAAACTCGAAAACCATTTTCAACCATGATTTTAAAGTCACTCTAATTTTCAGGTTTTTCAGTTTTAAATTAATAGAAGGTTTGGCTTTAAAATGTGAGAGGGTTTAAATTAATATAAGGTTTGGCTTTAAAATGTGAGAGGGTTTAAATTAATTTTTGGGGGGCACTGATTTGAATGGGCCATAGTCTTTTGATAATAATTAATCAAATATGTTAAAATATTCTTTATATTTAAATTTTGTGCCGGTCTTTATATTTAAGTTTTGTGCCATAGTATTTATATTTGTTAAAATATTCTTTATATTTAAATTTTGTGCCGGTCTTTATATTTAAGTTTTGTGCCATAGTATTTTTATTTAAAGACTATGGATGGGCCATAGTCTTTATGTTTAAATTTTGTGAATTTTATGATGTATTTATGTTTTAATATTGTGTTTGACTTTATAGTGCATGGTGCAGATAGATTTAACTTTTAAATTTAATTTTAAATTTTGTGAATGGTATGATTTATTTATGTTTTAATATTGTGTTTGGCTCCATAGATAAGATAGATTTAATTTTCAACTAATTAGTTATTTTTAAAATGATTGGTTTGTTTGATGTCATAGTGTAGGCAGATTTAACTTTTAATCAATAAATCATATTTAAAATAATTAATAATTAATATTTTGTTCTTTTTCTGAAATAAAATTTTATTGTTTGAAATTAGAGATTTATATTTATAGTTGCTGAACTTTGTTCAGAGTTGTTGCTGGGGAAATCAAATCATATATAAAACTTTAATTGGTTCAAAAGATAAAAAAATGTTCAAAGTTCTAGAAGAAAAAAGATTCTAATTGTTGGGGTAATAGGGCCATTCCCAATTAAAAAATTACGTAACTGAAACATAAAATAACTAAAGGCAAAGATACACAGAGAGATTTAGGTCAATTTATTTAAATCATTGGGCTTTGGCTTCGATAGAGATGGGCTCCTTGTTGCTTCCAGGGGAGCATCTAGGATTAGGAGGTATCCCATGTGCTTCTCTAGTCTCTTGAGCCAATAATCTATTGTTGTCATATGCCTCTGCATTTGATTCAGACTCAAGATGCTATATTTTGTGATTTCATTCATGTCTACAAGAAGTTTGCCCGGGTGAAGCTTAAGATTGCAATAGATGTCAACAATGTACATGTATTGATTAGAACAACCTCTAGTGTGACTTGCATGAGGAACCCAATTTTCCACTTCCGCAAGAACCTATGTGTTCGTAAGGGTGCATCACTAGTTAGTTCCCTTTCCACTTGTATAATTTCCTCCTGAACTTGCGATGGAGTCAAATCTCTATATCGTGTGACTAAGACTTCATCTCATATCTAAGCTCTGGAGCGACCTTGTTCTTGGTAATAGGTAATGCCCCTGTGCATTCTATCTCATTACCTAGGCATGATGAGAAACTCGAAGAAGAAAAGGGACGCGAGTGGATGACCACTACAACCAAGGGTAGGTTAAAGTGTCATAGCCAAAAGCTTAACCAAAGCAAGAGGAGTGCCAAGTGGGTAATGCTAGAACGATGGTGAAGCTTTAACTCCGCACTGAAATCCAACCCACTTTGAGAGAAGCAGGAGCTTTAGGGTTGCTCGAGGCAACGATGATGACAATGTTTGGTGCAAGGAAAACATTAGAACAAAAAAAATAGAAATGGGAAAAACATAGCATACATAGGCCACCCTAAGTAACCAGACCACGAAGGCAGCTTTCTTACAAGGTCGTGAAGGGCTCGAGGCATTTTTTGCTTGCGAGGATAAGGAAGCTTCCTCTAGTGTTGGATACATGCAACTTTGAGAGAATATAAATGTTGTCAGAGGACACAAACTGCAGCGGGGGATAAGGCAATAGCCTAATTGGGTTGTCTTCTCATACCTACACTTTCGGGAGTCTCTCCATCATTATCAATTGACACTCCATCAAACTAGGTTAAAATGAGGGGGTTAAATTCCCATCTTTAATTGTTGAGAATGAGGAAAAACAAAATTTTTGATTGCCTAAAACCTCTCATGCCTTTAGTGATAAATCCCATTCTAACTGCAAACTAGGCACATTGATGTGGTTTCCTCCCCAAAGCCAATATCCATGTAGAAAATCCCATTGAATGTAGCCTAATGAAAGTTGAATGGTTGGATAGACTATGATGGCCTAGCTCTCCCATGAGAATAGTACAATCTGCCTTGAAATCTCACCAAGAACCTACTTTATTTCCCATCCATCAATCGATTAAGCTCTGTAATGATTTCTAAACCAATGTCTTGGGTGGTAGACTGAGACAACTTTATATGTATATTACATGTCTTAATAAAAAACACTATGCAAGTGTGTTTCCACGTCTCATTGGAACATAGGCTAGTTGGAAAAGAACACCACATTCCCACTTTCTTGGTGAGTGTGCACCCCATTGAAGAAGATTAAGATTAACAAGTTACTTTTAAAATTATTTGCTTATTAAATTAATTAACAACTTCAATGAGCAACAAATAAACCTATACCAAAATCTTTAGTTTAACATATTAAAATTTTATGGATTCTATAACCCACTTATAAAATCCATAATCTACCTATATTTTAACGTATTAAAATTTTATGGATTCTATAACCCACTTATATTTTAACATTCCATAATTACAAAATAAATATTTAAATTCCCATTAATAAGTTTTTTATTTTAATTATTTATAAATTAAAATAACTAATCAAAATAGGTTTCATAACCTATATATATTTTAATACAATACTTAACTACATAGTGAATAATTTATTAATAATCTTTTTTAATGATTTATTAATTGAATCATATATAAACATTTATTATTACCAAATAATATTTATTTATTTTAATAAATTTTTAAATCAATTTATTTAATTTTTAAATTATTCTCATAAAAAATAAAAAGAAAACATTGTATTACATAACCATCCATAACTATTGTAAACCAAAGCTATCCATATATCTAGATGAAATTTAAGAGAAAAATTCCTCCATTAAAGTAAAAACATAAAACATATATCAACTTTGACTTTGTTATCTATATTTTATATATTTAATCCATGTAACATCATTTCATTGATATGGTAATAAATTAATTCATTTTTATAATAAAAAAATGAATATTAATATATAATGAATACAAATGATTATATTATTTATTATTTAAATATTTAATTTTATAATTATGATTATTATTATTAGTGTAGTTGGGTTAATAATTAAAATGGTGTTGCATAATAAAGGATAGGTAGATTGGAGGAGATTGAGTTTTGAAAAATCTTGTGATGGTTAGGGTTTTTTTTAGTCAATTGATCTATGTTTAGATTATGTGGATTGTTTTGTAGATTTGTATGACAATATGATCAATAGAGAATTCTAGTGATTCAACAATGAAGACAATTTTTTTTTATAAAAATAATTGCCAGACAAGCAAGCTCTTCTTTAGTGTCACATAGTTCCGTTATGAAATCTAGATATGGTCTCCTGGTAGTTCAAGAATTTCCTTCCCTCAATGTTCCTCTGGATAAGAAATCTCTCAACAGTGATTTTTTTTTTTTTTTCAGAGCAGGGTTTGGTTTGCAGGTTTAATGGATTTTGGCCTCGACTAATGGATCTACATAAAATGATCTTTGATACATGGAAACCTCATTAAATGGATGATCTAAATATTTATTTCATGAATCAACATTTTTTCGTTGTTGTTTTCGATAATATTGAGGATAAGAAGGCTATTTGCGAATATGGGTTGTGGTTATGGGGTAGTGCCAGTCTCTTCATGCAGCCATGCTCTCCCACTTTTGATCCGATAATGACATCAATTTGCACAACTCCAGTTTGGGTAAGACTTCAAAACCTACACTCTCATCTTTGGAATCTCCAATTGTTATCCTCTATTTGGAATGCTCTTGGAAAGTTTTGTTGCCACAACACAAATACAAGAAATAATTATAAAACTACTTATGCTCGAATTTTTGTGGAGATGAACTTCAGTAAGGATTTTCCCATTGAGATCAATTTGACGGCCCCAAATTATGTCTAGGTTCAAAAGCTCGATTACAAAAATGTTTCATTTTGGTGTAGGGCATGTTATGAAATGGGGCGTGTAATAAAAAATTGTCCCAAGTGTTAGAGCAACGTAGATCGAAAAAAATACGGAAGGTCTAAATGGTGGGAAGGAACTTAGGGTGGTCATTATATGATATACAAAGGGGAAGAGTCTCATAATGAGAAACAACCAGAAGATAAACTAAAAAATGATACTGCCTAATAAAATGCATCAGAGGCAACAAAATTCAATGTGGAAAAGTCACATGCTAGTGAGGATTTTCAAGCCTCAACTAAAGTGGAAAATAAACAAATCCTCGTGGAAAACATATATGTTCTTGAAACCACAAGGAATAATATTGGAAAGGAAACTTCTTTGGCAGATCAGGTAGATGAGGAAGACTTCAATAACAACAACATGCACTTGCCAAAGAATGACCCATCAAAATCTATAGAAAACATGAGCAGGACTCAAGTTATGAATAAAGGAAAATGTATTTATTCAAGAAAAACAGGAAGTCAGACTAAACCAAAACAAAAATAGTGAATAATGGAACGTAAATGTGTCTAGATATTGAGTTTTTTTGGATTTTTTTTTGTATGTTTAGCTGGTGAGACATGTCCAGGGGGGTTGAACTTTCGATCACTTGGATACACAAGGGCTTGCCAACATGTTTTTTGCCAATTGTAATACCACCTACAGACTTTTTTGGAAAAAAATTAATTGGAAAGGGATTGAAATTTTGAAATTAAAAATAAACAAATTTAACTAATAAACAATTTTTTATTTTTTAAATATTGGAATTTGACAATATAATTTCTAGCAAGAATGTGATTTCTTCTTGTTTAAAATGCACTTTTGAATTCCCAAATGATTTCAACATTCTAAAAAACTCCATAGTCACTTTATCTAGAATGGATTTTGTAAGTCAAGTCAGAATCTTACCATATGTTGACAACCAAGATGGTCCTAGGTGGAAAAGTTGTTCTCGACTTATGTAGAGTTTGATTGTCTCAATTGACTGCGAAAACTAGAGTCAGGACGAAGGGTTCGACGCATTTATTCCAGTGATCTTTCCGGATTTCTGTCTGGCCTCCCGATGATGGAGAAAGAATCCGTCAAAGTTGAGGTGTCATAGAGGGCCTTGTCGGCCATGTGACATTTTGCAGTGCAATGGGGCACAAAAATCCATCTCCAAAATTCTGTAGAAGAAAGGTGGTAATGATCAAAGGTTGATTTGTATTTGGCACATTTGTAATTGACCCAAACAATAAGGTGCAATAATGATAATGATGTCAAAAACCCTAAGGTGCTAAAACCTAAGATGACATTCATAATAGGTTGCATTTCAAATAAGACGCATATGTTAAACATGGTGGCAAAGACATTATGGCGTAAAAACATTGGTGGCAAATAGTATGTAATACATTTTAATATGGCGAATTTAAAAAAAAAAAAGTACGACATAATCCACGTAGCATGGATAGTTGGAATAGATGCTCAAAGGCGTCGAAAGTCAAAGCATTCCAATGCAACATTCAAATGGAACCGCCAGGGATTGTGGATGTATTACAGTCTGATGAATTGCAGAAAGGATTGTCACACGGAACGAGTCGTTCTTGCGGACAAGACCGACCTCCCTAGTATCTAATGATATCTAGTGACAAGAAAGCCAATCAAATCGTATCTTTCTATAAGTATGCAATTTATAAACAAAGGCAAACAAGTGTTTTAGGCCTACCTTGGGTCCAATGCAAGTTTGTGGAAGCCTCGCTCCTTTGATCCAAATGAGATCCCTTGTAGCAAATCTGCAAACACAAACAAGCACACAAATTAAATAGCACTTGGAAAGCCAATATCATAAAGCATACTTATCATGATGATCAAGGAATTCATGAAACAAATGACATAAGACAATTTGTTGAGAAAAATGAATTCGATTGTATTAATTCAAATCAAAGAAGAACTTTACAACCTGTGCCTTGATGTTGTACAAGCTCCTCCTAGGGTCCAACAAGAAGTCTCCTCTACTTTGACAAGTTTCACTCTCTTCCCAATGAAGCCAAAAAGGTATGTGATCTCTCCTCTCAAGCTTAACTAGGAAGTATCAATTCCACCAGCATTTACCCTAAAAAATGTTCAGCTTCTAACCTCCCTAGCAACCAGCCCAATGCCTTAATTTATAGTGCAATGGAGGGAAGTTACTAGGTCCACCTTCAAAGGGATAAAGCCCTCCTTCAAAGGGATAGCTCCTCTCATCAAGGGATTAGCTCCTTCTCTTTTGGGATGCATGAACCACCTAAGAGCGAACCATCCACGTCAAAATTCCTTCTAGAATCATCTAGAATTAACCCAAAGTGAGTTTTTTAGAATAAAATTGCGCCTTTTTGACTTTCACATGGGTCCGCACCCACTCCTTTAGAGACAAAGCGGGCAGGTCCGCAGGTAATATGAACAGGGGGTGCGGGACCGCAGGCAACAGTGAGAGAAAGTGCGGAACCAGAACTTTAATGATTTTTAAGGTCTTTCTCTCATTTTCAAAGCTTGATATGAACAGCTGAGGTCTAAGACTTGCTTAGGAGGACAGTATGAATGATGATAGACCCATACTGACTGCAAATAGTCATGGTGACAGTATTTTGTGTAACAAATTGCCCCCTAAAGTGCGAAGTCTGTAGTAGATGAGGATTTCATTTATCATCTAGGAAGAGTGAAGTACTTTATCATTTCGAGGATCATCTTGTGGAGAGCCCGGTTGGAACCTGTAAAAAACATTCAATGTAAAATATATATATGAGATCATATCATCGCTGAGGTAGGCATTCCCATACTCAAATCAAAACTGACTAGAAAACTAACTACTGGTCTGATATAGGAATGATCTTGTAATACATTACAAGTATAGACACATGTAGACACAGTATGGACGCAACCATCTGTTTATGAATAGTCCACAGTATAATGAATACAAAATTCCTCGCAGCTTGGATGGCGGAAACTAGATCCAGGGTCTTCATTTATACTTCCCAAAATAGTACGATTCTAACCATGTGAATGAATGTGTCGAAGTCGAACATGGTAGAAACCACTTGATTACCAGTTAATGATGTAAATTGTTAACAAGTGTGAGAGAAACCACCAGTAATGTCAATGGCTCTCAAAGTACTCAGTACAATCCAAGAAATGTGAATAGATGTGTTGATGTCGAACATGTCACGGAATCCTTTGATTGAAGGTCAATGATGCAACCTATCGTCGAAGGCGAGAAACCTATCATTGAGGCATGCATATCCCAAGGTATTGAAGATTTCTAGATCATCTTTCTAGATAATGAGCTAAAGTCGATAGAAAGTGATCCGTCGTAGGCAAGCCCACAACACGAAATCATAGATCAAGTTTGAAGAAATTTAGTTGCAAGGACTAACTCAGGGATGGTCAAGATGGATGACAGATATTTTGCAGATGAATGGCTTATTTGCACTGACCTCTTGAACACATAACGACACAACAGATGGTTTGGTGACAACTGACCCAAAGTTAATACCTAGAAACCGACTGAAGACTTTCAATATGGTTTGATCAACTGTTAGGCAAAGGATTTCCCAACCCAGGTGAATAAAAGTGTCGTGTTCAAGAGTGGTTACAAAGTATGACAAACAGACTCATTTTTCTCTCTTTTCCCCCACCATTTCTGGCAAGTACCTCTTTATTTTTGACAAGCTTGAGGAGGATAACATTTGCTTGATTATAAGCTCATCCTTCGGATGAGTCCAACTTAGTTTAAATTCGAACCCTAAGAAGGAGTGGGCCATTCCTGTTTGTAATTGAACATGTCCTTTACTGTTAAATTTTAACGAGTCTAGTATAGGAGAAACTCGGCGTTTTTCAATTTAAGATAGTCTGAAAAAACTTAAGAAGACTCCATGGTTGACCTTTTTCGTAAATTTGTGTCTCCCAAGCCTGAAAAAGTATAAAATAATACTTGAGAGAACCGCTTGATCATTACGACCAAGGAGTACTTTTCGTAATTAGTGCCTCTGATCCGAAAAAGTAAAAAAGCGATCAATGACACGTCGTTTTATAACCAATATCGAATTTGAAACGACAAAAATCCGGCAATCTTTTCATGTTTTTACGGTCAGAAAAAGAGCTATAAGTGGACTGTCTTTTTAGTTCCGTTTTAACGAGTTGAAAAAGAAAAACTCGACGATCTTTTCATGTTTTAGGAGTCAAAAAAGAGCTTAAAGGTGACTCTGATGTTTTTTCATCGAAAATGACCGATTTCACCTGAAAAATCTGTTATCCTGAACAAAAACTCAAACATTACTCATACTTGTTTAAAATGGATAAAAATGCTGTAAAAGTTACCTTTTTAAAGTGAAACATAAACAAATTAACAACTCATTTATTCAAAAAACTTATAAAAAGGGATTTTGTAAATTCATTTTTACCATTTGAGTTTTGGGTGAGAAAATAGAGCTTTTGGTCAGAAACTTCCCGTGAAGATTGCGGAAAATCCATTCGCTGGAATCGAACGCCATCTCCTCCATGTAATCTACATCATCCTACTCTTTAATTTCATCCATTTCAAATTTGTTTTTAGGCTTTAATTTCATTTTTTGAGGGATTTTTAGGCTAGAAACCCGCGCGCGGGGGCCCCCAAGCACAGCACAGGTAACCTGCGGACCCCGACTTTTTCGTAATGGGAAAAAAGTCAGGGTCCGCACCTACTGTGAAGGCAAGGTGCGGACCCACGCACTATCTCTAACAAAGAGGGTGCAGTCTTCGCAGCAAGGGTTTTTAACCCTAAATCTCACGAAATTCACCCAAAAACTTTGCTTTTAGACATTCTAATTCGCCTTTTTGTTAAATGTAGAGTATACATCATGCTTGATTGGTGAGAACTGGAGCATGAGGATGTAGATCTCGACGCAATAAATCATCAACCTTCGATTGATGCATTGAAGGCATGCAGCTTATGCAAATTATGGGCCATACCTGGCATGAGGGCCCAGTTGGACTTTTTGCAGTGGCTGGTAGACAGGTGGAGCATACAAGACCAGTGCTTCTTCATTGGTGGTCACCAGCTCGAAATGGAGCCGGCAAACATATACTTTTTGACTGGTTTGCCTAAGAGAGGTGAACACTTGACTCTATTCGGGACTAGGCCAGGTGGCCAGTCTGTCAATAGCCTCCGGCTAAAGTTCTGTAACAACCAGACTAGAGAAAAAGGGATAGATATCAAAACCATATCCCTTCCTGAACTCAAGGTAATTGCATTTACTGTTACCAGGCTCTGCGGGAGCGCATCACTACATGTAGCCACTGGATCCCACATGCGGATGGCAGTTGACTGCTTTTGAGGCACCATCTTCAACTGGTGCGATGCTGTGTTGGCTAATATAAAAGGCCAACTGACTAGAGCCAAGAACGGACAACTGAAGACCTTTGGATATGGTGCTTTAGTCGTGAGCTTTGGTCTAGAGAGGGTCCCAATGTTGGTCCCACAACACCTCATTGTTGGAGCTGGACTTCCTTGAGAGCCCAAACTGATGCGATGGGTTGCAGTTATGGCCCGTCATCCTGAGGAGGGGATAGAGGTCGCTCGATTCACTCTTGAGTATTTCCATTGGTTGGAAAACCAGGTTTTTGCTATTCAGGACTTTCCTTACGCTGGGGTAGATTTTCATGGTGACCCAGACATGGCTCTTCCACCAGGAGAGCAATGGGATGACTCAGGTAAAATCATTTTCAACATTTTCCTAATTTAATTTTTTTTTGTTTTTATCTCGCCCTAAAATTGATAGTAAAAGTTTCAAATGCAGATGTAGGTCCACGGAGACCAGCCGCTCTCTGGCCCTATGAGAGGAGACAACCAGCTGCAGCGGCACCAACCCCACAGGATTAATCAGCAGAGACCTTGGCCGAATTGGAGAGCCATCTAGAGTGTTTGACAAGAGACATTCCGGAGACCGACATAGATGACCTTCCTCTTCGACTACAACGCTATGTGATTGGGGTCCCAGGACCTTTCAGGAGGTTCCTTTGTAAGGTGGCTCGTACAGTGGTTTCTTATCGAGATCATCACTAGTGATGGGATAATCGCCTATTGTAGACACATATGACATTTTTTGCTTTTTGTACTATCATTTTTGCTTATCATAAGGTGTTTTTCAGCCTATGATCGAAGACAATGTATATTTTGACACACTCCTATGTTATACTATATCACTATTACCGACTTATCTTGTAAAACATGTTGGCAGGTTGATTTCAAGAATTGACCTTTGTGCAGGCGAGATTGATCCTTGGAATCGACATGCTGCATGCTTGAACGGTGCCAAGAGGTCACAGGCTATGTCGTTGGAGTTGAAGTTGGTCACATCTCCAATCACCCAACCTGCAATCCCTTAGCACTGCCCGGTGGGTAACAAGTTGATTCTAAGAATCGACCTCTGTGAAGGGGCCATGGGTTGGGTGCCCACTCCAACAGCCTAGCCAGTTTCCCCTTCGCTCCCTAGGTGCGCGACAAGTTGACTCAACCCTCACACATAATAAATTTTTTATTATTATTATTTCTTTTTAATATTTGTTCTTTTATGGTTAATTTTCATTTTTTAATTGTTTTTTGTTTTTTTTTTGGGGGTTAGGTATTATTTTGTTTTTTGTCTTTCTTTTTTAACTTTTGAATAATGTTTTAAATTTATTAATTTATTTATGGGTAATTATTTAATTTTTTTTTTATTATTTAACATTTTTGTTTTTCTAATTTTGATTTTAATTGGTTTATATATATGTGTGTGTGTGTGTGTATGTATGTATGGGGGCTAATTTTTTATAACAAAATATATTTATTGTGTTATTTTGATTTTTTTAATGAAGTTTTATTTTTATTTTTTAACATTTTTTTGGGTTATTTTTACCTAAAACTTTATGTGAATTATTATTTTTGGAAACAAAAAAACTTCAAAATTATCATTTTGGACATAAAATTCATAAAAAATTCATAAATTTGCTATTTTTTCAATGTGTTCAATTTTTTCATAAAAACCTTATATTTCACATATTATTTTTAGGGAAAAGGTCCTAAAATATGCATTTTTTTAGTTATATATATATATATATATATATATTTGTCAAGTGTCTAAAATTATTATTTTTAGTGGCAATTATTTTATGTGTATTAAAATATTAATTAACCATATAGAAGTATATAAAAAAATTCGAACTTTAAAATATTGAATTCATTATTATTATTTTAAACTTTGCAAAAGATTAAAAAAATTATTAAAAAAAACATTGGAAAGAAAAACAAAATACACAATCTTTAAAAACACTTTAAAAAGAAACATCTTAGAAAGGAAAAAAAGAAGAAGATGATGAATACTTGAAAAATGGTTAAATAATAAACATTTTTTAAAAAATGTGGTTACTTAAGACATAAAAAAATTTAAAGTGCCAAAAACATTCCCCCCTAAAAAAACGCTTTTCAAAAGCAACAATATTTTATAAAAAATGTCCATACTTAATACATAAGAAAATTTTAAGTGTCAAAAATATGCCCCCCAAAAAAACAAGATCGATGTTGCATCTACACTTTTCAAAACTGGAATAAAAATCACCAACATTTAGAAAATAATGTCCATATTTAATACATGAGAAAACTTAAAGTGCTATAAATATGCTTTTGAGAAAAAAGGTTGATTCTACATCAACATTTTTCAATTGGCATGAAAATCATGATTTGATGCGACGTTTAAAAATATGAGACTCGGTACAGTTCTCATTAAGTTGGTAACTTTATTCATGTATAATATCGCTTCGAATGCTCTTCGACCATCGAATGGTCCACAACATTCAAAATTGAGGTCATATTTTGTTGGTGTAATTGGCCTTGTATCCACTAATTTTTTGAACCAGTTAGTCGCTCAACTGGGGCAATTGATTATTACATCACAACCCCCTACAACTATGCCTGCTTCTCAAGACTCAATTCTCCTGAGCATGTTGCTAAGATTCATATGGTGCAATCCACAAAATTGAAAAAATATCAATGATCTAGCTACATATTAAAAAAAAAAAATCATTTTAAAAATGCTCAAGGGTCACAACAAATCCAACAGGTAAACAAGTGTTATACTAGGGAAAATAGGTGATAAACTAGGGCATCCATGAAGAGGAAGGCTTTATCGCACAAGTTACAATGTGAAAATAAAGAGAGGTTAATGTTACAGTTTGACATGATCAAACCTATGGAACAATCGAAATGACATCGACAATCAATAATGCATCAATGATGATAGGGAAAGACCTACCACTATATGCCAAGGTTAGGAAAAAAAGAATAATATCTACTGGATGTTACAACAAAAATGCCACCCTGTCCTATAAAAACCACCCAAAAAGACTAGACCCATGATTAAATCATATAATGAAAGAAATAAAACATGGATTAGGTAAAACTAGGACTGGTATATATTTTTTATTTGTTGAGATTTATAATTTTTTGGGGTTTTTTTTTCCTATATTGAGTTCGACTCTTTCTTATGACTTTGAATGATGTGATTCAAAATCCATGTTTTGTGGACATGCATGTTTATATAAATGCTTAATTATTATGACAAATGGAAACATATTTAGAGGACTAATGTGTGCAACCTCTTAGTCCCATGGGTGTGCCTATTACAAGCCAAGAGTGTGACTGGAAAATGCAATGCAATCACCAAGCATGATAAACATCAAACTGAAACAACCCACACTCAAAAATAAAAATCCTCACATTACACACCAACCAAAATGAAAATACATGTATGCATGGCACAACATAGTCTAATAGGTTATGTTATGTTGTGCCCACTACCAAGCATAGGCTAAGGATACCTATGGATGTGTATGAATTCATAGTAAATTGAAAACATCATATGGCATACCATGTTGGCACCACGACACATAGAGTTGAATTGTTGCATTCCTAAAAGTTAGTGATTCTAGGGGAATCCTAGAATCATATCAATATCAAGAACTACTCGGGGACAAAAAGAGTGAGTGGTCTCATGAGCTACTATAAATCCTTGATGATGGCTACCAAGACAAAATGGAGGTACAAGACACTCATCAATAGGGGGGTTTGGATTGGAAAATTTAGTGAAAATCTTGGTACTAGATATCCAAGACTTGATTTGGTACAATTAAATATTAACAATTACAAAATCCATCTTTGAATCTTTTTAAACCAAACTTTTCATATATTTAATTAAAAATTAGTTTTTAATTAAATATAATAAAATTATAAAACAAAAAATATAATTATATTTTCAAATATTTTATATATTTAAAAAATATATATTTTAGTATATTTCATTTAGGAGTGGTTTAATAGACTAAATATATTTGTTTATTTAATTTGACAAAACAATTTTAAGAAAGAATGTGATTTTTTGTTATTTAAATATATTTTTGAATATATAAATAGATTCAGCACCCTAAAAACTTCACTTCGCAGATCACTCTAATTATACAAATTAAACAACTTAAACTCAAATTTTTAAAAATCTTGATAAAATTTTCATTAAAATTAACCCAAAAAAATATTAAAAAAACCATTTTATTTATAAATTAAATTACACCCCTCTTTTATTGTTATTTAAATTAATAATATTAAAAAGATAAGAGAATCGAAGACATTCATTATAGACATATTTTTTTTAACGTCGTCCGCGTCATATTCCTAAATATGTGGTACGAGTTTGTTGATTAAACTTGAAACAAATTTAAGTAAACGACCCTAACAACATTATATACACTAATTTATTAAAGTCAAAAGATAGGAAAAACAATTAAAAAATGGAATAAAAAGTTTTTTGAAAACTATTTGAATCATCAATGTCTCGCAGGATCAGAGAGGAAACTCGAAAACCATTTTCAGCCATGATTTTAAAGTCACTCTAATTTTCAGGTTTTTCAGTTTTAAACTAATATAAGGTTTGGCTTTAAAATGTGAGAGGGTTTAAATTAATTTTTGGGGGGCACTGAATTGAATGGGCCATAGTCTTTTGATAATAATTAATCAAATATGTTCAAATATTCTTTATATTTAAATTTTGTGCCGGTCTTTATATTTAAGTTTTGTGCCATAGTATTTATATTTGTTAAAATATTCTTTGTATTTAAGTTTTGTGCCGGTCTTTATATTTAAGTTTTGTGCCATAATATTTATATTTAAAGACTATGGCTCATGTTTAAATTTTGTGAATTCTATGATTTATTTATGTTTTAATATTGTGTTTGACTTTATAGTGCATGGTGCAGAGAGATTTAACTTTTAAATTTATATTTTAAATTTTGTGAATGGTATGATTTATTTATGTTTTAATATTGTGTTTGGCTCCATAGATAAGATAGATTTAATTTTCAATTAATTAGTTATTAGTCCTTGCCGGGTATCGATCGCTGACTTTGGGTTGACCGCGGCGAATTTTGCAAATATTTTGGTTTTTTCCTAAGTTGAACTAAGGTTTACGGGGCGGAAGGGATTGGGGTCTTATTACGCGCTTCGCATGGATCGAGGCGAATGGCAGGTAGCGTGCGTGAGGGGCACGTGGTTGCATGCGCTCTGGTGGTTTGATCGGCGGCCAGGTGTCCGTCCTCGAGATTGGGGAATGTTCGGCCTGTGTTTTACTGTCTTCGCGGCATTTGGGCTGGTATTGTTACTTGCTCGTTTCGCTGTGCAGTCTGCGCGATGTTTGGTCTGCGGTAGAGTTCCTGCGTGCCCGAGTATTGTTAGTTGCAGTCTGTGCGATTTTTCGTCTGCGGTGGAGTTCCTGCCTGCTGGGTGTGCCTTTGGTAAGTTCGGCTAGTGTGTGGCTTGCATACAACAGTCGATGGTTAATTGAGCATTATAAGTTAATGGCATTCTGGGTGAATACCGAGGGTTTGTGTTCTGGTTAAATACTGAGGGTTTCTCTTACCTGCATGCAAGAGTCCATGGTTATTTGAGCATTATAAGTTAATGGCATTCTGGTTGAAGACTGAGTGTTTGTCTTAGTTGTGGTCGGCATGCGCTGTGGTGATCTCATGGGCGGCCAGCTGTTCCTCCTCGAGATGCTGGAAAGTTCGGCTTGGGTGTTACTGTCTTCGCGGCCTTTGGGTTTTACTGTCTTCGCGGCCTTTGGGTTTTACTGTCTTCGCGGCCTTTGGGTTGGTATTGTTACTTGCTTGTTTAGCTCTGTAGTCTGTGCAATTTTTCGTCTGCGGTGGAGTTCCTGCCTACTCGGGTATTGTTACTTGCTTGTTTAGCTCTGCAGTCTGTGCGATTTTTCGGCTGCGGTGGGGTTCCTGTCTGCTCGGTGTGACTTTGGTAAGTTCGGCTACTGTATGGCATTCTGGTTAAATACTGAGGGTTTCTGTTATCTGCATGCAAGAGTCCATTGCTATTTGGGTTTTACTCTGTTCGCGGCCTTTGGGTTATTATGATTACTTGGTTGTTTAGTTGTGCGGTCTGTGCGATTTTTCCTTTCTATTTGTTGTATTGTCTGCGGTGAAAACACAATGCGGTTGCTGCCTGCTGTGTTACCTGCATGCAAGAGTCCATGGTTATTTGAGCATTATAAGTTAATGGCATTCTGGTTGAATACTGGGGGTTTGTCTTAGCTGCATGGGTTTTATGCAAATTTGGGTAAATGTCTGCGGGAAGCTATGATTCTTAGTTGTATTGTTTAGAGGTTAAGTTCGGCTACTGCATTATAAGTTAATGGCATTTGGATTATTATTGTGAATACTGAGGGTTTGTCTTCTGGTTGAATACTGAGGTTTTCTCTTACGTGCATGCAAGAGTCCATGGTTATTTGAGCATTATAAGTTAATGGCATTCTGGTTCAATACCGAGGGTTTGTCTTAGCTGTGGTCGGCATGCGCTCTGGTGGTCTTATCGGCAGCCAACTGTTGCTCCTTGAGATGCTGGAAAGTTCGGCTTGGGTTTTAGTGTCTTCGCGGCCTTTGGATTTTACTGTCTTCGCGGCCTTTGGATTGGTATTGTTAGTTGCTTGTTTAGCTCTGCAGTCTGTGCGATTTTTCGTCTGCGGTGGGGTTCCTGGCTGCTCGGGTATTGTTCCTTGCTTGTTTAGCTCTGCAGTCTGTGCGAATTTTCGTCTGCGGTGGGGTTCCTGGCTGCTCAGGTATTGTTCCTTGCTTGTTTAGCTGTGCAGTCTGTGCGATTTCTCGTCTGCGGTGGGGTTCTTGCCTGCTGGGTGTGGCCTTGGTAAGTTCGGCTACTGTATGGCATTCTGGTTAAATACTGAGGATTTCTGTTACGTGCATGCAAGAGTTCATGGTTATTTGGGTTTTACCCTGTTCGCGGCCTTTGGGTTCTTATTGTTACTTGGTTCTTTAGCTCTGCGGTCTGTGCGATTCTTCCTTTCTATTTGTTGTATTGTTTGCGGTGAAAACACAATGCGGTTCCTGCCTGTTCTGAGGGTTGCTGTTACGTGCATGCAAGAGTCCATGGTTATTTGAGCATTATAAGTTAATGGCATTCTGGTTGAATACTGAGGACTTGTCTTAGGTGCATGGGTTTTATGGAAATTTCGGTAAATGTTTGCGTGAAGCTGTGATTCTTAGTTGTATTGTTTAGAGGTTAAGTTCGGCTACTGCATTATAAGTTAATGGCATTTGGATTATTATTGTTACTTGGTTGTTTAGCTCTACGGTCTCTGCGATTTTTCCTTTGTATTTGTTGTATTGTCTGCGGTGAAAACACAATGCAGTTCCTGCCTGCTCGGTTAACTCTATCGCAAACGTTTGGTTGCGGTTCTGTTGTTCCAGGTGCGGCTTGTATCCCGCGACTTTGTGCTGTCGCTTTGATAAGTTCGGCCACTGCATTATAAATTAATGGCATTCTGGTTAAATACTGAGGGTTTCTGTTACTTGCATACAAGATTCCATGGTTATTTGAGCATTGTAAGTTAATGGCATTCTGGTTGAATACTGAGGGTTTGTCTTAGTTGCATGGGTTTTATGGGAATTTGGGTAAATGTCTGCGTGAAACTATGATTCTTTGTCGTATTGTTTAGAGGTTGAGTTCGGCTACTGCATTATAAGTTAATGGCATTCTGGTTAAGTACTGAGGGTTTCTGTTAGCTGCATGCAACAGTCCATGGTTATTTGAGCATTATCAGTTAATGGCATTCTGGTTGAATACTGAGGATTTTATGTGCAAACTTCGTTAACCAATTTCGTCATTTGCACATTTTCTCATGGTACTGGCATAGGCTGGCTTGTGCATGCATATGGTCTGGGCGAGAAGGAATTCGAACGCTCGGCTTCGTTGCAGGTACGGTGTTATTCTACTAATTGCTTTTTGTCAATAAGTTAAACCTTAGATTAAAATGTCATGTTAGCTAGTTATAACCAGATTGTTTCTGATATGATGTTCAACTAGCTTGTTGTCCTCAGAGAGAAAAAATTATTTTATTATGAAAACAAAAGTACATTTATTATATATGTTTATGCATTTCACAGATATCCTTAAGCATAGGAAGTGATAAAAGTATTGCTAGGAACATATCTTGTTTCATAAACAGTTTCCAAAAATGTCAATATGACAGCCCTATCATAGTCATTCTAACATATATCAGAGCTTTGAAGCGAGTTTTATCTCATAAGAAATTAGCTGCTAGATATGTCCATAAACAGTCGCATAAAAAATATAGATATAGAGATATGCTTAAGCATAGGAAGTCATAAAAGTATGGCTGAGAAGATATGTTGCTTGATAACCAGTTTTCAAAAATGTCAATATGACAGCCCTGTCATGGTCATTCTGACATATATCAGAGGTTTGAAACCAGTTTTGTCTCATAAAGAATTAGGTCCTAGATATGTTCATAAACAGTGCCATAAAAAATTATAGATATAGATATTGACATTTAAAAGACATTCCATCAGCTCTCCTTCCACTCTCTGTTGAATGGGCCAAGCTCATGGTACCAAGTGTAATCTTGCTTTTGACAGTCCATCAGTTTCCATGTTCCTGTATTTGTAAACATGCTTAAACATGATGTGTTAAATACTCTGTTTAAGCAAGTCGAATCTCCTGAAATATAGGTTGAACTTTATAATTATCCAATCAATTTGTTCCATTCATCCGATTCACCACAGTTTGTGAATCATCAAAGATCTGTAATTTTTGTGCATCTTCTTTCACATGCCACAATTGCCAACAGTCTTGGGACAATTTGCTTAGGCAGATTGTTGCTGTGTTTGCCAAAGCTGTCCTTTGAACATATTACATGTTCATCATTTATATGGATCATACCTGCAGTGTCCCATAATGATGGATCTTCTTGAGAATCGTTATGGAAGTATGCTTATGCACTACTCGTATCTGGTTCAGTTTCCAAAAATGTCAATATGACAGCCTTATCATAGTCATTCTAGCATATATTAGAGCTTTGAAGCGAGTTTTATCTAATAAGAAATTAGCTGCTAGATATGTCCATAAACAGTCCCATAAAAAAATATAGATATAGAGATATGCTTAAGCATAGGAAGTGATAAAAGTATGCCTGAGGAGATATGTTGCTTCATAGAGAGTTTTCAAAAATGTCAATATGACAGCCCTGTCATGGTGATTCTGATAGGCTGATAACAAATAGCAGGAAACTTTTTACCTTGAAATATGTTAGAGTTGCAACCTAGCATAAATCAGAGACAATACTTTTTATATTTTGACAGTTGAATTGGTGCACCACTTATGTAAAACTCATAAATAGGCTCATGGTCAATTTATTTGACAAATGCAATTGACAATGATGTTAGCTTTCAGAAATATTCTTAAAGTTATGTTGCATTTGTTCATTTTGTCTTTCCATTGCTTCCTTTTGTTAACCTCATTTTGTGTTTCGGTTGTTCACTTTTGTTAACTTGCACAAATATTCTTAGAATTATGCTCCATTTTTTTCATTATGTCTTTGCATTGTTTGCATTTCAAATTTCTTTGTTATTTACAAATATGGCTTGCTGCTAGAAATCTGATATTTGTTTACCAAGATAATGCAATAGTGTATTTTTTTAATATACATACATTTTGTTCAAAACAGTCACGTTCAGTTTTTGCTAACTTCATTAATTTTTTTTGCAAAGCTGTACAAGACAATTGCAAAAGCCAGCTCTGGTAAGCAATTGCAAATGATGGAAGAAATAATAAATGTTGACAATTACAAATTCAGATTGCAATGCATTCTGCCTGAGAACATTGATATTGTATTAAAAAGAAATAGTGTTTTTAGACTAAATGCATTTTCATATACTGTAGGAGATTGTTGACTCGTTCGAAATGCTTTTACATTTTCGTTATACTTCAAATGAATTGCGAAATGGGCTAATAGACCACTTTCTTTTTTGCTTAAAGAACAATGACGTTGAAGCAATACAGTCATATCAATATGAACTAGCACTTGAGTTCCTATACGAGTTACATGGTGTTAATGATATTGGCACATATCTTCATAAAATGCGTTATTCTGCATCTACAAATATAAACGAATCTGAACGAGGTTTATGGGGTGATACCTTTTGCATACGTTGGTTAGCTAAATGGCTAGATATATCAATTGCAGTTTGGTCATTGACAAGAAAAACGAGATATTTGCTCTTCAATCAACATGAAAATGCAATTCCATATTGCATTCTCTTTCATGATGCAAATCCTGTTAGTGGTCATTATGAACCATTGGTTTACCAAAAGTTTCCAATTTGCATTTGCAATGAGTCTAATATCTACCTATCACCTATTTGAAAAGATGTTGAAAGCAATTGGATGCACATTGCAAATAATATGCTTTTAAATGGGCTGACAATTGCAAAGCAAGTGACATATAATTGTGGTGACAGTCTCTTTAATGCAATTTGCTATTTAGTAGCAACAGAATTCAATGCAGAGTCTTTGCGACTTTACATTGTGCAATCTTTTTGCAATGCAGTTATGCATAAGAATCAAGAGGCATTGCATTGTTTAGAGCAATACCTGGTAGTTGATGCGATACACTATACAATGAATAGCAATTGGCAACAATATCTGATAAATATGGCAATGCCATATGAAAAAGGACAAGTGGAAGGCAGACCATTTTGCCTGCAATGGTTATCTGTCATATTCAAAGTCAATATCCATTTATGGTCCTCTGTTACTAATAGCTTTGTCAACTACAGTTGCGCTTATTCAAAATGCAATGATATTGTTAACATCTTGTCATTCATGACAAATACATCGCATATTCACTATCATGCAATGATACAAGAATATGTTCACAATTCTCAACAGTTGTCCATGGAAGCAAATGATGTTTGTAATCAATTGCATCATGAGCATGTACTAGAAAAAGAGCAATGTATATCTCAAGTACATTTTAGCAATAATATTGCATTTGAGATAGCATGTCATTTAGAGCAAATGCAACCAACTAAGAATTGTAGGCTGAATTATCATAAGCTAAAGCAATTCATACGTGCAAAACGCAAATGCAATGACAAATGCAAAAAACCATTTTCTAATAAGAAGTCAAAAAATAAAAATGCAATACAAATTTATATCGAAAAAGTCGAAGACATGCCTAGGAATATATGTGCAGTTTGCAACAAATTGCATTTTGCAACAAATTGCATTTTGCAAAAAATATTAGGTTCTTCACTACAGATTTGCAAGAAAAGCATATGGATTTGACGTTGAACAATAGGACCTTTAGCAATGAAAACATATGTGTTTCTTTCAAGAAAGCACTTGACAATGGAAAGCTACCACAATTTGCAGCACCTGAACAAATAAGACGTAACATTTCATTGCCAACTGTAAATATACTTTCAGACCTAGAAGAAAGACTTGTGTCATTGAGAATTGCATTTGCACAAATCAGACAATGGGGACATAGACGGTCACAAATTGGCTTAACAGGATCAATTATCAATGTACCAGTTCATATGGACATTGTCCAAAAAGCATTGCCACAATATCTAAATGATATAATGACAATTGCAGTTGCATTGAAAAGAAGATTGCAATACAAAAATGCATACCAAACAGGTAAAGTACGTCCCATTATTGTCATGAAGGCATTGAACAAACTATGTTCTAGAAGTCTTTATAAAGCTAGCAACATTTGTATAAATGAGAATTGGGCCCATGTTTTACAAGAGGATAATGAATACATTGTACAAAATTCAAACAGTGACAATGAAAGTGATACAGATAGTGATGCAAATAATGAAACACCTACTGAAACATTGGTGCATGGATTAATAGAATCACAACGCATTTATGATTTGCAAGACAAGATTATTGAAGTGGCCCCTACTGAAGGACAACGACCATTAGGCATCTTCAAGGACAAATATGCAGAAGAAATGAACTTTCCAACATTATTTTATGGCGATGCACGTGATCATGACATCACAAATAGGTTTAGTTACCAAAAAATTGTGCAATGGGAATTGTTACAAGCAAGTGGTGACTTCCAATATCATACAACAAATTTGTTTTTCAAGACAATGCGAATAATAATTGATAAGGTGCTTTCTTGCATATGGGTGCGAATAAGAAAGGGACAACTAAAAGGCAGGAAACTATTAGCAAAAGATGTCAAGTATCGAGCAAATTTGGAAAAGTTATTTAAGTCTGACATTGGATACATAGATTTCAAAAACATTCGCATATCTTCTGACCATTTGGAACAAATTAGGAAAAACATATTTGCAATGATACGACAACTAGGCCCTCCAACTTTCTTTGTGACATTCACAAGTGCAGAACATTGATGGAAACCATTAGTAGATACACTTGCCACATTGTTTAGAAATAAAGCAAATAAAAATGCTATTGATATATTAGAAGATGATGACATTGACTACCTTATAAGGAAATATCCAGTCACATGTAGCCAATACTATAGACATAGAATTAATGCTATAAAGCGATTGATATCTCAAGATACTACATTCTTTGGAAAAATATCTGATTACTATTTTGTAACAGAATTCCAAAATAGAGGAACTGAACATGAACATGGACTGTTATGGATAGAGAATGCTCCAATATATGGAAAATAAAGCAAC
Organism: Pinus tabuliformis; assembly: GCA_031772625.1. Classification (NCBI taxonomy): domain Eukaryota; kingdom Viridiplantae; phylum Streptophyta; class Pinopsida; order Pinales; family Pinaceae; genus Pinus; species Pinus tabuliformis. The sequence goes on along the minus strand of CM062813.1, from coordinate 265,527,616 downwards.
TCAGAAATTGAGAAGTTTGTTGACAATTACATCACTTGTAATACAAATCATTTGGAGCCAGATGTTGCTAAATTGCATAAACATCACCATACAAAAAGTTGTAAGAAGCGAAAAAATTCAAATTGCAGATACAACTTCCCCATGCCACCAATGAAATCAACAATGATCATTGAACCAACAAATGCAGAAAATACAAAAAATGTAGAGAAATCAATATCGTTTTTTGCATTCTTGGAGCAAACAAACTACAATGATTCAACAACACATGACGATTTCCTCCTAGAAATAGGGCTGCTACAAAATGAGTACATACAACTATTGCAACATACAATGAAGCAACCAACAATTCTCTTGAAACAAAAACCTTCTCACATTTGGAATAACAGTTTTGCAAACAGTATGCCTGCTTTATGGAATGCAAATACAGATGCACAATTTGTGCTAAATGCATATGCTGCAGCATCATATTGTAGTTCATATATGACCAAAATTGACAAGTCTATGACAAATTCATTTAGAAGAATACGGAAAGAGCATCAAAAAGATGAAATTGATGCTATGCAAATGATTCGTAAAGTTGGAAATACATTACTCAATCTACAACAAATGTCAGCTCAACAAGAAGTGCATATAGCACTTTCATTGCCATTGAATTCTAGTTCAAGGGAATGTATATTTGTCAACACGTCTCCAGTTGATGAACGCACGTTTATGCTTAAACCGCCTATTCTTTTGAAACAAGAACCTGATGATTCAGAAGATGTTATGTGCCATTCCATTGTTGACTACTACATTGGACGACCAAGTTCCATTAGCAAAATCTGCCTTGCAGAATTTGTATCAAATTACAGGAAAAATGGCAAACCGATATCTAAAAGGAAAAAACCAAATGTTATACGATTTGTCAAATATAACAAACACAATGATATTGAAAACTTTTGTCGAGAGAAATTATTGTTATATATGCCATTTGAAAATTGTGAAGATACATTGAAACAAGAATTGCCTACATGGCTCTCTGCATATACATTAAATGAAAAAACAATTCAAGTTAATGAAGCCAAATTTACATATAACATCAATCCAACATGGGGTGATTTAGAGACTGCAACAAATGAGAAAATTAGTTCTTTGAATACTAACGAAATGAATATGCAAAATCAAGAGAAAAATTCCCATTATGAGGAATATGATTTGCAATCGGACTTGCAATTTCCAAAACAATTTGAAATGAAGAAACAAATCAATCTTGGATTTCAAATTACTGCCCATCCATTTTTAATGGAGAACAATGAATATTACAAACTTAGAAGAATCTTGAACAAAGAACAACAAGCAATTGTAAAAGACATTGCAATTAAAAAAAAAAAAACCCAAGGAACCAATTTACCTTTTTATTACAGGTGGAGCAGGTGTAGGTAAAACGCTCACAGCAAAAGCAATTTTCCAAATGCTTATACGAATTTATGATTCACAAAACACAACTGATCCTATGAAACCAAAAGGTCTAATATTAGCATACACAGGAAAAGCTGCATATAATGCAGGTGGAACAACAATCCATTCTGCATTGCTAATGCCTTTTAACAAGTCTCAACTGTTCTCGCTGAGCAAAGAAGTATTGGACAACTTATCAAAGCTATATCAAGAATTGCAAGTAGCTTTCATAGATGAGATCTCGATGATTGGAAGTCGGTTCTTATATTCTATTGACAATAGACTTAGAAACATAAAACATGTCCAAACAAAATACTTTGGGAACATTGACATCATATTTTGTGGTGATTTCTATCAAGCGCAACCTATTCAAGAATCTCTTATTTTTGAACAACCAACAATCAAAAATCAAACAATAACACATGATTTCTGGAAGGATAATGTCAAGTGCTTCCAATTGCATATGACAATGCGACAAACAAATAAGAGATTCATATCAATGTTAAATAGAATGCGAACAAATTGTCAAACATCTGACGATATAACATACATGAATACAAGTTGCATGCGCCCTGTACCAAATGATCCAACATTTCCCTACTTATTTTACAAAAACAAAGATGTTGCAATGCATAACAAGAAAATGTTGATGCTAGTGCCTGGCAAAGAAATTTTGATTGATGCAATTGACGAAAATCAAGAGAATAATGACAATTTCGCAGCTCATCGACATACGGCTACTTTGCCTCCACAACTTTTGATAAAGTTGAACATGTTAGTTGAAATGTATGCTTGCAATTATGATGCAGCAGATGGGCTAGTGAATGGTGCAGATGGAATAGTTAAAGCATATACCCATACAAATAAGGTCGATGTTCTGTGGATTAAGTTCCATGACCCTAATATTGGTCATCGACAATCTAGAAAACTAGGTCATTTGTACACTTCAGAGATAGCACATGATTGGACACCAATATTGCGAATATCAAAACCAATGCCTATTACATCAAAGATGGCACGATTGAAAATACGAAAACAATTTCCAATTCAACTTGCATGTGCACGCACAATACATGGATCACAAGGCTTAACCTTGGATAGGCTTGCATTCGACCCTACTGGAGTACAAGTGCATGGTCTAGTATACACAGCACTATCACGTGTCAGAAACATAGAATCATTGTATTTGCTTAATCCTCTTAAACATAGCAACTTCAAGGTCAAGCAAAAAGTAAATTCTGAAATGCAACGTTTGCAAACCGCTACAAAATGGCAACTAGAATATGACTTTTCATCAATACAATCATTGCGATCCATCTTTATTCTTTCATTGAACACTCGCAATCTTCATGCGCATCTTACTGACATATGCAATGACTGTGACACAATGCAATCTAATATCTTGTGCTTACAAGAAACACATATGTTGCTGTCTATGCAAAATGAATACTTCGAAAATTTCAATTGCATCTCAAGTTGCATTAAGCATGGAGTAATGATATTGATAAAGAAAAATATCATTATCCTTGAACATACCCATTTTGAAGATTGTTTTGTAAAAGCATTGTTTGCAAAAATAAAAGTTCACACATTACAAATTGCAATACTCAATATATATGCATCGCCACATGCAAACCTAAACAATATCCTCAACATCATTGCAAAAGCCTTATACCAGTTAGATCTCAACAATATCACAGTTATACTAGGGGACTTCAATATTGATATGGTGCATTGCAATCAAAAAACAAAGCAACTAGAAACCTACATGCAAAACTACAATCTTCATTTCCTAGTTGACAAAACTAATAGCATGCACAAATCATTGATTGACCATGTTTGGGCAAATCTAGGCAATATAAAGTATAGAATTTTCGTATTGGATGCATATTGGTCTGACCATGATATAATATCTCTTGTCCTTGACCTATGATATACACATGAAACAGTTTACAAAATTCCAAATTTTGACATTTTTGCAATACCTCATTGGTTTTACCATATCTATTTTACTAAAGCAAACTACAATATCTTTTTGTGGTAAACGAAGTGATAACAACATACATACTATGCATTCTATTCTACATTTACATATATGGCATTCTGTAGTGATCAATGCAACTTGTTCCAAAGACAGCCTTTTCAATTAACCAACACAACTATCCTACCATAAATTTGCAGATATGACCTCATCTATTTATGCATGAAGATTCTGCTAGTAAAACCCTTTTCAATTGAACAGAACGACCAAGAAAAAAGAACAACAACATGCAACATAAACAAACAAAGTATATTCTTTTTGCCTTTCCTCTTCTATGGATCTTGTCTTTCTGTTCAAGTTTACTTTTATATGTTCTTTTGACTTGTACTAAATATGTTTTGCTATTCTATAACATAGCATAAATCTTGAAAAAGGAAATGAAACAATTGAAGAAATAGAATGCATAAGCCAATTAGAAAGCACAAACCAACCACTTGTTTTCCAAAGGTATGTCTATGAGAACCACACAAAAATGGTAATCTGTATTTAGAATATTAATGTCTACTATATATGCATTCTATTTTTATTTTTACATATGTATGGTTCTATGGTTTTAATGTTCTTGTTCAGTTTTTACTTCTAGTTTGCACTAAATATATGTTACTATTCTATAACATAGCCTAAATCTTCAGAGACGAAACGAAACAATTGAAGAAATAGAATGCATAACGCAATTAGAAAGGGCAAGCCAATCACTTGTTTTGCAAAGGTATGTCTATGACAACTATACAAATATGCTGATTTGTATTTAGAATAATAATGTTCAGCAAGCCATGTTTATGACAACTATACAAATATGCCAATTTGTATTTACAATGTTAATGTTTAGTATATATCCATTATATCCATTTTAATGTTCCTTGTTAACTGTTTACTTCTATATGCTCTTTGAAATTGAACTAAATATATGTTCCTATTCTATAACATAGCATAAATGCTGAAAAAGGAAAACAAACAACTGAAGAAATAGAACACATAAGTCAATTAGGAAAGGCAAACCAACCACTTGCTTTGAAAAGGTATGTATGACAACTATACAAATATGCTATTTTCTATTTAAAATATTAATGTTTACTATATATATCTCCTCTTTTTACATATCTATATTTAAATGTATATATGGCAGATTAGTGTTTACTATATATATCTTCTCTTTTTACATATCTATATTTAAATGTATATAAATTAGAAAATCTTGGACGAGTGAAGAAAGCACTAGTAGTAAGTCCACCCAAACAATGCAGCAAGAAGACATGTACATGTTACATATCACAATTTCTTTGTTGATTGCTTATTACAAAATACATGTGATAATATCCACACCATATTGAACCATGCGTTTGCTTGTGTTAGTCCAACTCAAACAATCGGAGCCAAACTTCATTCAACAAACGTGCAAAATGATACATCAAAAAGGTATGCATATGAAACACAACACTCTAATCTATTTCTAGTTATTCAGTCTTTAGAAGAAACATAGTATTCTACAAATGTTTATAGCAATTTCTAACTAGGCAATTTTAATAGGCAAAAACAGACACTGCCAATTAAAGTATCAATTGAAGATCTCAATAGTCGTAAAACTGGGCAGCTATTTGTTGGAGACATAATGGTTGTCTATAGTGCATTCCTTGATAAAGCAAACAAATCACGTCAAGTATTGCGAGCTGATTTGACAGATGATCAAGGAATGATGACTATAACGTTGAGTGTACCTGCACATTTGGTCGAGAGACATGAACACAAAATTTTGCAAGGCAACAACATCTCAATTACAAACTTCAGGATATTGCCTAAAAGTGTTTATGATCGCGGTGACTGTGACAAAATAATATTGCTTACAGAATCAAGTATCATAGAAACTGTACCTGAAGTTTGCAAAGAATATCACTTCATTCCCAATACGACCATTAGGCAATTTGCAAGCAAAAAAGAAATGTACCCAATTGGCACAATCGCTGCTGCCGTTACACTTGCCAAACGAGTTGGATTGCATTACATACTCCATATCAAAGACGGAGATTCTGAAAACGACAATGCAACTGTATGTATTCACATGTTACTTATTCCTAATTGTCAGTAAATAACATGCATCACTTCAATAGATAGTTGTTCTAATTTGTCCATAGTTTTTGTAATTTGTCTTCTGCAATTGCAATCTTTCAATGCATACGAACAATGTAGTTGCATATTACTTTTTGTATTTTTCAATACATAGCAATTTCTGTTCTGCAGTTGCAACTCTTTGACACATATGAACAATTTTTCGTTTCAATGGAAAAACAATTGCAAAAAGGACACTTTCCGCTCATTCTTTTCAAAAATTTAACAAAAAAGGTAAACACAACAGAAACAATATTCAGAGCATTGAAGTCAACATTCATGACTGAACTGAACACAGATGCACTCAACAATCTCACAAAACTAACTACATCTACCTATGCTGTAAGTATAGCAATAATAATGTTTTTGCTGCATTTGCATTTGGCATGTAATAATGTAAATTAACGTTTGAATGTTTTATAAACAGGTCGAAGGTATTCCGACCACAAAAAATCCATATTCAACTCCTTTCGAACTTGTTTGTGGAATTTGTAACTGCCCAGTGAATTCATCCATAGCAATATCCAATGCAATTTTCTGTTCACAATGCAATGATAATTGCCCTTTCCTCTACAAGCATTGTATAAATGTTGTAATAGAATCCATTACAAATAACTTTGTCCAATGCATTATCAGGGAGCCCTTATTACATGACTTACTTCCTGATTTAAAATCAATGTCATATGAGACATATTTGCAGCAGAAAGCTACCACTGTTTACATTTTACGTGACTTCAAAATTCAGAGCAAGTTCACACTCAATGAAGATAGTGAACTATTACATGTCAACTAACAAATGGAAGGTATATCAACATATGCCTTTACATGTTTTCTCTCAAATATGTCCTCTCTTCAATTTACAGTGTTATCTTTTTGTTCTAACTAACCGTTTGATATACAGATTACAAAATCGAGGAGCATGGCAGCCTTCAGATCCATAACAAATGCAAAAGTAATATGGACATGTTTCTTCATATTATGCTCTCACAATAATACAAGTATTTGACTTGCAATTTTGAGTCATTTACAAAGATTATGTAATGCAACAGTTGATGAAAAAAGGCTACAAAGTCTTTATCCATATGTGTTTGTAATGTTTCTGTTTCTGTTCTCTATCTCAAAAAAGGCTACAAAGTCTTTATCCATATGTGTTTGTAATGTTTCTGTTTCTGTTCTCTATCTCAAATGGAACGCATTCTGCATCATGCTTCAAGCTTGACAACGAGAGATTGTCTTGTCAGCTTTTGTATGTATATTTTTGTCACATCTTAAAAACTACCATGTTTGGTTTAAACTATATCATTGAATACAGCAAATGCAACATCAGATGAGCAATAATTTTGTATCTACAGCTGCTGACTGCAAACACCAAAGATTCCATAGATTGATTAAATGACAAATTGTATATTGAATCGGCTAGTCATTTCTGTCTGCTCGTATGTTATGGCTGAATGCTATGTTAGTTTTTGTTTGTTGTATACTGTAGCTAACGATTCAGGAAACAAGCCTCGAAAGTCTTTATACATGTCTATTTGTATTGTTTCTGTTTCTGTTTTGTATTTGAGATCGAACGCATTCTACAACATGCTTGAAGCTAGACTTTATAGATAGCATCAAACTATATGCACTTTAAAATGAATATATGTTGTTTGAAAATGAAATTATGACATAATGCATTTGGTATTATTACTCCTTCCCTGCGACTATATGCAATCGACCAATTGCTAACCGTTGCTTGATATGCATGATTTTTCATTATAATAGCATTATAACCTTAAGCCAAATGAAAGTTTTGGGCTCGAAAGGTTTTGTTTTATATTACCTATGTTTCTGTTTACTGTTAGCTCTACAATTTGCTTAAATTTTTTCCATGTTCCTAAACACATCTGATACAAAGTCAAATGTAGAGTTATATTTTCGAAACAAATGCTATAGGATAACTGCTTTGCATAAAATCTGGTAACATTACGAGGAAACAATTTATCCCAGAGACCATCTGAATATGCCATATATCTGGAGACTGCTGACATGATTTGCAGTTTACAATCTGAACAATGCTCACATGGTTTCCAATCTACAACACACAAAGGACACAATGGCTAATGTACATTTCTGGTAGCTTCCACTCATTCCATTGGTATTCTTGCTCGGACTCAATGCTGAAATTCAAATGAGTAAGTTTATCTGAACCCATTTCATTTTTTACATCATTTGAAGTCCAAACCTTATTTCAGAAGTTTATGGCTTTGTAGGTTCATGGTTTTGATCTCTCCTTGTGCAATGCCATGTTTAACTAGTTAGCATGAATATGAAATCTGTGTTTGTTGTTGGTGGGGTTCCTGTTCTGCTTGTTTAGCTTGACATTATTTTGAAATTTTGTTGTCTAATTAGCAGCACTGTTGCAATGACTTCTGAAATGAAGCACAGAACAGCTGCCAATATTGGAATATTGCCAAGAAAACGCCTTGCTCACTGTGCTTTCAAAACTAATCAGTTGGTTCAGGTATATACAATACTAACTTTGTAATAAATTGTTTTTGCAAATTAAAACAGATCTCGTCAAGATTGCAAAACTGCAACAAGCCATGTTAGAGATCTGTTTTACTCTTATACAGCCATAAGTATTGCAGAAGAAGCCTTAGTTCAGATAACTCCTTAACATGTTTTCTCTCAAATATGTCGTCTGTTCAATTTACAATGTTACCATTTTATTCTAACCAACTGTTTCTTCTACAGATTACAAAATACAGAAACATGCTGGCCTTGAAATTGTGTTGTTCCCTCCTCACATAAGGCAAGTACAATCTACAACTATTTGATGGTTCTTTCTGTTTGCAACTATTTTAGTTTTTTTTCAAATACCATATCCAGACATCTTTGTTTTATTTATGGATCAAGATATTATTAGATGCAAAATTGAGTTGAGATGTTTTAGGTTGCACTTCCATGTTATTTCAGTCTTGCATAATTTGACTACTGTTTTGACTCAACTAGTTTATATGCATCAGCAAGTGCAGTTGATGATATAAAGTGCAACTCGTGACAGAGCATGATGATGATGTCACTCGTGAAAGGTGCACAACATTTGCAAAATTTTGTCAATTGCTGCTATCATAGTGGTTTTGCTGATCACTATTTCTGTACTAATGTCCTTGGCATTCTATATCACCTTTGGCAGTGTAACAGCAGCTGGTCGGCTTATCACAAAAACTACAGTTGAAGTTGTAACATTTGAATGCACAGTTGCAGCCATTCTAGGAAAGTCTGGAAATGATCTTGTTAAAATTCAGCAGTTAGGCTAGTATAAAGAAGCATAAATTTCTGCAAATTCCTTGGCATCCCCTTCAACTGAAATTTTTGAAACATGCAAACTTGGAATGAAGTGCTGTCATTGCTGACAAAATGAGATTGTATTGACAGAATGACAAAATGTTACAACACAAATCCTATGTTCTTAAATGATCATCTTGTATCTGAACATTCATCTAGTCAAATGTTGTATTAATTATTAGTTGATAAAAATTGGCATTGGCAATTTTTATTTTGTCTCTATGGCTCTTGACTCATTATGCTAATGTTTAATGCATTAATTATTAGTTGATAAAAATTGGCATTTGCAGTTTTTATTTTGTCTCTATGGCTCTGGATTCAGTATGCTAATGTTTAATAAATTGGCATCTTTATCTGTTATATATTTGATTTTATGTAGAAAACCAATGTTATAATTCAATTTGAACAAGTTCCATAAATATAAATTACTATCTGCTATATTTAGTTACTTGAAATCATTTATCTAATATTTGGTTTGTTTGTTTCTAATATTTGATAGCCATGTTGCTCATGCTTTACCATCATTCACCATTTTCTATCTACTATATTTAGTTACTTGAACTCATTTCTTTAATAGTTGGGTTTGTTTATTTTTCATATTTGTTAACTACATTGGGCCATGCCTTAGCATCACAACCATGTTAATTATGATAAACACTTTTTACTATTATTAATCATGACAAACATGCCAATTATAATTAACTTTCAATATCTCTGATCCAATATAAAAATATTGTTATTATTTATTTTTATTTAATTATAATATCACACTCTATCTTTAATGTTTAAATAAATAATGCATTTTATAATTTAAATTAGCCATATAATATTAAATACTGCTTATCCATTCATATTTAATTATAACTATTAAACTATTTATAGTTTTAACTAACTATAAATTTCCTATAATATTTTTATTATTCAGTATTCATAATGCAAAGATTACACTTGCAATCACAAAGAAATAAAATTCCTTGAATAAAAAGATATTGAAATGAACTCTTATCTATTTTTTAAAACACTATTAATTGAATATGAATTTCATAATTTATAACATGTAATATCATTTCTCCTAGTTGTGTTAACCTGCAATAATTAGCTTATCCCAAGGTAAGCCTTTCTTGTCACCACGTATAAAGTTTAATAACATAATAACTTTTAAAAAAACAAGCTGCCAAAACATTATTTCTAACTAAAAAATAGAGTAATTTGAAGTGGTATAGTCAATCTCCATTTTTTTATTATTTTCAATTATCCCAATTTTCGTCATTCTATATGTCATCATACCTCCTATGCTTATGCTATGCCAAATAAATGAATTATATTAAACTATACCCCCTTATTAAGATAATCACAAAATACAAAAACAACTATGTTCAATGGCATCTGTTTATCTGTGATGTAAGTCCTTTCACAACACCAAAAGATAATGAATTTTTTCTTGCAGATCATGATCAATTTACATTTCAACTCGTAGAGTTTGAATGTTTTTTTAATTTTAATATGTTTATTTTAGTTTTTAATTTATAAAATAAACTCATCAAAATTGCTTTGCTATTGTACTTAGATCCAGTCATGTCCTTTTGCATCACAACAAATTATTAATTAAATGCAACAAATTACTAATTAAAAATTAGATAGAGGGTTTATTTTCTTTGCTAATTTGTAATTGGAGAAATTTAAAATTCACACTAAAGTTATGATAAACAATACTTTTAAATAAATATATCTTTTGTTCTTTTGACCATGTAATAATTCCCCAATCATTCACATTAACCTGAATGGTATCACTTATGTCCAAACATGTTACTAGACATCTAATATTTCAATCATGGGTCCAAGACTCCATAATTTTTAAATGCTTAAGTTCTTCTTTGACTTCCGATAATCGTTTATCTAAATATTGAACACTCTCCGCCATGGATTTAATTATCAAATTTATATTCATAATAATGTTTATTTGCGCATTATCATTTTATCAGTATTTCCATAATATTCAAATGTAAAAAAATAACAAAATTCTATCTTTTATGCACCATGAATTCATTATTATGCATTTAAATATATTTTATACCCCATGCTTATTAAAATACATAATTTACTTTAACACTCTTTAATTCTTCATACATTATAATGCATTATTATTACCTTTTATAGTTTTTTCCCGTCAAAGTTTCCATGATTCAATCTTAAATTTTATTACATTTTAATTATTAATCTGCACATTTTCTAAATCATGACACATTGGACTATTACATCTAAAACTAATCTTACATTTATCACAATTCTTATTTAACAAACGCAAAGTTCATTATATTTCACTCTTTGCATAAAGTCAAAAAGTCCATATAACAATTCGGTATTCAATTCACTAAATCTTAATACAAGTAAACATGCCTAAAACACACTAGTAATGCAAACCCGCTCTGATCATAATGCAAATTAAACACAAATTAAATCTCAACCGGCAGGGACTAGCGCCACAACAGTGGCTCCTTGTTTTTAAAATGATTGGTTTGTTTGATGTCATAGTGTAGGCAGATTTGACTTTTAATCAATGAATCATATTTAAAATAATTAATAATTAATATTTTTTTTCTTTTCTGAAATAAAATTTTATTGTTTGAAATTAGAGATTTATATTTATAGTTGTTGAACTTTGTTCAGAGTTGTTGCTGGGGAAATCAGATCATATATAAAACTTCAATTGGTTCAAAATATCAAAAGATAAAAAAATGTTCAAAGTTCTAGAAGAAAAAAGATTCTAATTGTTGGGGTAATAGGGCCATTCCCAATTAAAAAATTACGTAACTAAAACATAAAATAACTAAAGACAAAGATACAGAGAGAGATTTAGGTCAATTTATTTAAATCATTGGGCTTTGGCTTCGATAGAGATGGGCTCCTTGTTGCTTCCAGGGGAGCATCTAGGATTAGGAGGTATCCCATGTGCTTCTCTAGTCTCTTGAGCCAATAATCTATTGTTGTCATATGCCTCTGCATTTGATTCAGACTCAAGATGCTATTTTGTGATTTCGTTCATGTCTACAAGAAGTTTGTCCGGGTGAAGCTTAAGATTGCAATAGATGTCAACAATGTACATGTATTAATTAGAACAACCTCTAGCATGACTTGCATGAGGAACCCAATTTTCCACTTCCGCAAGAACCTATGTGTTTGTAAGGGTGCATCACTAGTTAGTTCCCTTTCCACTTGTTTAATTTCCTCCTGAACTTGCGATGGAGTCAAATCTCTATATCGTGTGACTAAGACTTCATCTCATATCTGAGCTCTGGAGCAACCTTGTTCTTGGTAATAGGTAATGCCCCTGTGCATTCTATCTCATTACCTAGGCATGATGAGAAACCCAAAGAAGAAAAGGGACGCGAGTGGATGACCACTACAACCAAGGGTAGGTTGAAGTGTCATAACCAAAAGCTTAACCAAAGAAAGAGGAGTGCCAAGTGGGTAATGCTGGAACAATGGTGAAGCTTTAACTCTGCACTGAAATCTAACCCAATTTGAGAGAAGCAGGAGCTTTAGGGTTGCTCGAGGCAATGATGATGGCAATGTTTGGTGCAAGGAAAACATTAGAATAGAAAAAATAGAAATGGGAAAAACATAGCATACATAGGCCACCCTAAGTAACCAGACCACGGAGGCAGCTTTCTTACAAGGTCGTGAATGGCTCGAGGCATTTGTTGCTTGCGAGGATAAGGAAGCTTCCTCTAGTGTTGGATATATGCAACTTTGAGAGAATATAAATGTTGTCAGAGGACACAAACTACAGTGGGGGATAAGGCAATAGCCTAATTGGGTTGTCTTCTCATACCTACACTTTCGGGAGTCTCTCCATCATTACCAATTGAAACTCCATCAAACTAGGTTAAAATGAGGGGGTTAAATTCCCATCTTTGATTGTTGAGAATGAGGAAAAACAAAATTTTTGATTGCCTAAAACCTCTCATGCCTTTAGTGATAAATCCCATTCTAACTGCGAACTAGGCAGATTGATGTGGTTTCCTCCCCAAAGCCAATATCCATGTAGAAAATCCCATTGAATGTAGCCTAATGAAAGTTGAATGGTTGGATAGACTATGATGGCCTAGCTCTCCCATGAGAATAGTACAATCTGCCTTGAAATCTCACCAAAAACCTACTTGATTTCCCATCCATCAATCGATTAAGCTCTGTAATGATTTCTAAACCAATGTCTTGGGTGGTAGATTGAGGCAACTTCATATGTATATTACATGTCTTAATAAAAAACACTATGCAGGTGTGTTTCCACGTCTCATTGGAACATAGGCTAGTTGGAAAAGAACACCACATTCCCACCTTTGAGTGTACACCCCATTTAAGAAGATTAAAATTAACAAGTTACTTTTAAAATTATTTGTTTATTAAATTAATTATCAAATTCAATAGGTAATAAATAAACCTATACCAAAATTTTATAAAATCCATAAACTACCTATATTTTAACATATTAAAATTTTATGGATTCTATAGCCCACTTATAAAATCCATAATCTACCTATATTTTAACATATTAAAATTTTATGGATTCTATAACCCACTAATATTTTAACATTGCATAATTACACAATAAATATTTAAATTCCAATTAATAAGTTTTTTATTTTAATTATTTTTGTGAATAATTTATTAATAAGCTTTTTTAATGATTTATTAATTGAATTATATATAAACATTTATTATTACCCAATAATATTTAAATTTTGTTTTAATAAATTTTAAATCAATTTATTTAATTTTTAAATTATATTCTCATAAAAATAAAAGAAAACATTGTATTACATAACCATCCATAACTATTGTAAACCAAAGCTATCCATATCTCCAAATGAAATTTAAGAGAAAAATTCCTCCATTAAATTAAGAACATAAAACATATATCAACTTTGACTTTGTTATCTATATTTTATATATGTAATTCATGTAACATTATTTTATTGATATGGTAATAAATTAATTCATTTTTATAATAAGAAAATTAATATATAATGAATACAAATGATTATATTTGTAATTTAAATATTTAATTTTATAATTATTATAATTTTTTTTTTTTTTGGACAATAACGGTTATATTGAAATGGGCGGTAAATCAGCTACCGCATGCTTTACAATTCAGGTGAGTCCATGACAGAGAACAGGGGAGTGCAAGGAATTGCTGATCAAATTCGAGGGGAATGCTGTTCAAATCGAGGATCTGGAATGGAGAAATAAACTACTTCGGCATATTGATGGCTGTAGATGAGACGGCGCCCCATGCAATGTCCTCAATTGAAGGATGGCTCATCAGAGAATAGAGGGATTTCTCTGCAAAATAACCGATGGCACTTTCCTTTATTATTATTATTAGTGTAGTGGGGTTAATAATTAAAATGGTGTTGCATAATAAAGGATAGATAGATTGGAGGAGATTGAGCTTTGAAAAATATTGTGATGGTTAGGGTTTTTCTTTAGTCAGTTGATCTATGCTTAGATTATGTGGACTGTTTTGCAGATCTATATGACAATACGATCAATAGAGCATTTTAGTGATTCAACAATGAAGACAATTTTTTTTTGTAAAAATAGTAGCCAGACAAGCAAGCACTTCTTTAGTGTCACATAGTTCCATTATGAAATCTAGATATGGTCTCTTGGTAGTTCAAGAATTTCCTTCCCTCAATGTTCCTCTAGATAAGAAATCTCTCAACAGATGAAATTTTTATTTAGAGCATGGTTTTGTTTGCAGGTTTAATGGATTATGGCCTCGACTGATGGATCTACATAAATTGATCTTTGATACATGGAAACCTCATTAAATGGATGATCTAAATATTTATTTCATGAATCGACATTTTTTCATTGTTGTTTTCGATAATATTAAGGATAAGAAGGCTCTTTACGAATATGGGTTGTGGTTATGGGGTAGTGCCAGTCTCTTCATGCAGCCATGCTCTTCCACTTTTGATCCGATAATGACATCAATCTGTACAAGTCCAGTTTGGGTAAGACTTCAGAACCTACACTCTTATCTTTGGAATCTCCAATTGTTATCCTCTACTGGGAATGCTCTTGGAAATTTTTGTTGCCACAACACAAATATAAGAAATAATTATGAAACTACGTATGCTCGAATTTGTGTGGAGATGAACTTCAATAAAATTTTTCCCACTAAGATCAATTTGACGGCCCCAAATTATGTCTAGGTTCAAAAGCTCGATTACAAAAATGTTTCATTTTGGTGTAGGGCATGCTATGAAATGGGGCGTGTAATAAAAAATTGCCCCAAGTGTTAGAGCAATATAGATTGAAAAAAATACGGAAGGTCTAAATGGTGGGAAGGAACATAGGGTGGTCACTATATGATATACAAAGCGGAAGAGTCTCATGATGAGAAGCAACCAAAAGACAAACTAAAAAATGATATTTCCAAAGAAAATGCATCAGAGGCAACAAAATTCAATAAGGAAAAAGTCACATGCCAGTGAGGATTTTCAAGACTCAACTAAAGTGGAAAATAAACAAACCCTTGTGGAAAAAAATCCGTTCTAGAAACCACAAGGAATAATATTGGAAAGGAAACTTCTTTGGCAGATTAGGTAGATGAGGAAGACTTCAATAACAACAACATGCACTTGCCAAAGAATGACCCATCAAAATCTACAGAAAACATGGGCTAGACTCAAGTTACGAATAAATGAAAATGTATTTATCCAAGAAAAACAAGAAGTCAGATTAAACCAAAACAAAAGTAATGAATTATGGAACATAAATGTGTCTAGATATTGAGTTTTTTTGGATTTTTTTTTGTAGGTTTAGCTGATGAGACATTTCTGGGGGGGTTGAACTTTCGATCACTTAGATACACAAGGGCTTGCCAACATGTTTTTTTCCAATTGTAATACCACCTGCAGACTTTTTTGGAAAAAAATTAATTGGAAAGGGATTGAAATTTTGAAATTAAAAATAAACAAATTTAACTAATAAACAATTTTTATTTTTTTAGTTTTATTTTTATTTTTATTTTTATTTTTATTTTTATTATTATTTTTTTTAATTCTGGAATTTGACAATATAATTTCTAGCAAGAATGTGATTTATTCTTGTTTAAAATGAACTTTTGAATGCGTAAATGATTCCAACATAATAAAAAACTCCATAGTCACTTTATCTAGAATGGATTTTGTAAGTCAAGTTAGAATCTTACCATATGTTGACGACTAAGATGGTCCTAGGTGGCAAAGTTGTTCTCGACTTATGTAGAGTTTGATTGTCTCAATTGACTGCGAAAACTAGTGTCAGGACGAACGGTTCGACGCATTGATTCTGATGATGTCTCTGGATTTCCGTTTGGCCTCCCGGTGATGGAGAAAGCATCCGTCAAAGTTGAGGTGTCATAGAGGGCCTTGTCAGCCATGTGACTTCATCTCCAAAATTCTGTAGAAGAAAGGTGGTACTAATCAAAGGTTGATTTGTATTTGGCACATTTGTAATTGACCCAAATAATAAGGTGCAATAATGATAATGATGTCAAAAACCCTAAGGTGCTAAAACCTAAGATGACATTCATAATAGGTTACATTTCAAATAGGACGCATATGTTAAACATGGTGGCAAAGACATTATGGCATAAAAACCTTGGTGGCAAATAGTATGTAATACATTTTAATATGGCGAATTTAAAAAAAAAAAAAAAAAAACTATATACTATAGTTTTCAAATGGTGTTATTACGTCGCACTTAAAATATGTCACAAAAAAATGGCAATTATCAAATGTTATATATTTCTACATTAAATTTATTGCAATCCACATCATTACCAAAGCATATGGCAGAAGGTAC
Organism: Pinus tabuliformis; assembly: GCA_031772625.1. Taxonomy (NCBI): domain Eukaryota; kingdom Viridiplantae; phylum Streptophyta; class Pinopsida; order Pinales; family Pinaceae; genus Pinus; species Pinus tabuliformis. The sequence continues at coordinate 265,510,845 of CM062813.1, read as the reverse complement.
GACATAATGCACATAGCATGGATAGTTGGAATAGATGCTCAAAGGCGTCGGAAGTCAAAGCATTCCAACGCAGCATTCAAATGGAACCGCTGGGGATTGTGGACGTATTACAGTCTGATGAATTGCGGAAAGGATGATTCGAGTCAGTAGTAAATTCAAGAACGGATGGAGCCAAGGAGACTACATCATCTCATGCAGTGGAGTTAGTCTGCAACAGGAGGTGACTACATCCACAAATAATGTCCAGTCAGTGTCACGGGGATTTGCGGATTGGATAAACACAGTCTTGGAGACATGGCATGCCAGTGTAGAGAAAATATGAGTTATGTGGCAATAGAGGCACAATAAGGTGGCTTGTTTATCGTAATTGTGGAATCGAATGGGAAGTCAGGCTATGTGGCATGTCATCACAGTTATGGAAGTCTCAGGTTATATGGCATGACAACGCAGAGTTGGCACCACCATGTAGTAGTCCAATTGTGCAGAGGTAAACCCGTAGAGTCTGCAGTTCAGGGTATGTTAACAAGGTTATTGAAACAACCGAGTTGTTATAACTGACAATTAGATAGTGCCATGTGTCGTGAAAGGTGAAAACCAATGGGAGCAAGGCTCAACCCAGTGACTCGACAGAGCCAAGGTGGCACAACAACATCATGTGGCAAAGGTGGCATGGCTACATCTCAATGGACCACAATTTAATGTTTTTGATATAGGAAAAGGTTATACCAAAGTTTTGCAACGATGGCCAACGGAAGTGCGCCACCCTAAACCAACTTCGTTATGTTTATTATGCAAAGTCATGAACATTCGAAAACTTAGGGTTAAGTTGAAATCAGTGGTCCAATGATTCAAATGCATGTGGTTTGGCAATGTTATGGCGCTGTCATGAATTTATTTGAATAGCCAAAAGTCATTTAAACAAACTTAAAACCAAAAATAATATTGAAAGGTGTATAAAAGGAGGATTGTCACGCCATTCAAAGGGGATAAGGGAGAGGGAGAGAAGGCAGAGGAGAATGGAATTTAGAGTTTTCCATCAAGAGGTCATTCTTCCTCAATCATAAAGGGACCAGGAAGTTCCAGCCTTGGCAAGAAGAGAAGAAAGGCATTTCAGGAGCCCATCAAGTATCTTCCATTTCCAGAGGCGAAACCCTTCAAGAAGGAGGTTGCGCTTTAGTTTTCAAGCGACAGTTCAGTGAAAGAAGCTTCATAGTCAAAGCTTCGACATTTGTCTACAGATGATCTTTTGAGCGTTTCCTGACCATCCTTGGGCCTATTCATGAATGAAGACATGTGCTGGAAAGTTGTTGCAGATGACTTTCTTTCTACAATGACCAGTAGTGCTTGCAAGCACAGATCAGCTAGTAAAATCACATGTAAAGAAACTCATGAAGCAATTCTAATAGAATGATCGCACATTTCGAAGCGGACCCGGAGACGTAGTCCAGGAGGGACAAACTCTGTCATCAAATTCCTACTAAGTTTGGGTCTTTTATTTTGTTGCTTATGCATCATTTAGTTCTGATGTTTTTAAAGCATAAAGACAACTTAATATTCCGCTTGCATTTCTCATTTATGCAATTCATGGTTCAATGCTTCATTTAAAAGACAATCGTCCATCAATTGAATCTTTCAGTTTTACAGAGGACAATCTAATTTCCGTATTTCAGGTCATCACTCAAACTATGCAAATTAAACAACTTAAACTTGTGATCCTTGAAAATCTCTACTAGATTTTGGGAAAAATTGACTAGAGAAAGTTCCCAGAAAAGGGTCACTTCTTTTATTAGATAGACTAAAGGCATTGTCTACTGAGGTGACAATTTTCCCTAGACAATGACTTTTTCATCAGAATTGGATGCTTTTTATTTTGCAAAATCTTGATTTAGAAGTGTTCGGGATTTTGAAGGTAGAAATAGATTCAACAACCTCAAAAACCCCCAAGGCACCTAAAATTCTATAGTTTGAAACTATAACCAAGATTTCCAAAAACTTTAATCAGATTTTGCCAAAAAAGTGATGGAAATATATATATTTCTAGGGTGAAATTGTAACTTACATAGACTACTTTGATTAAAAATGAGTATGTGTGTAGGAGAAACTAATAAATATCAAAATATATCTAAATTCAAGCTCACTTAAACCATATTTTGATTTTTTTAAATATATATAAAATAATTTATTTTTAATGAAAAACTAATTTTATGATCCCAAATCATTAAATACAATATATGTATGGTTTGTTCATCTATATATCATGTCAAGATGAATATATCAAAATGGAACTAAGTACAATACATATCAACAAGAAAACACATAGTCATTGAGACTCTAAATGGTCTCTATAGTTCAAAAACCATGCTACAAGTTATTGGGTCACTAGCCTACTACGAGCCATTGATTAACATGATCACTCAATCAAACTCATCACTACTACTAAAAATGGGATCATAGAAGATTTTATACTTGTATTCACCATCATAGGTGTTACAAGGAAGCTATTAGGTGTTATAGGGTTGAAATTAACAAAGTTATTAGACAGTGGGGAATAATCTGTTATAGAGTTTTATTAACCCAACGTTTCAGACTTTCAAGTGAGTCCATCCTCAAGGGATACACCAATAGATTAAGAAGAGATTAATGATATATCCTGGGGCTAATCTTGAGTGTATATATATAGATTATGAAGAGGATTAATATAAGAGATTTAATCAGCCATAATCTAAATAGTTTAGTAATATATTAATCAAATTGAAATTTAAAACATTAGGGATTTAATTAAACAAGGGGATTTGATTAGAAGAGATATTTAAATATCACTGTTCACTATAATCTATTGTTTTAATATAAATTTTAGTGTTAATTAGTTATGTTTCATTTTCATTTATTTGAATTATGAAACTTTATTACAATATTTAGTTTTAAATTCATAGATTTCTTATGAGATTATAATTAATAATATACAATTAGTATGTAAAATTTTCTTAAGCTTCATTATAATAGATTAATACAAAAATTGCATCTTTGAAATAGGAATGATTATAATAGATTTAATTAAAAAATAGGATTTTATTATAAGAAGTATTCTAATTAGATTTAATAAATTGATTTAATATCAAATTAAGGTTAATTAGTTATTAGGGTTTTTATGCTTATTTTTTCCAATTGTTTAAAATGTGGATCTTATTATATTAAAGGATTTTTTAAGCTTTGATGTATAGAGTTATTAATTTAGAGGTATTATGATGGATTTATATATTTTACTATATGGATTTATGGATTTATAAGATAGTGCAATCTATATAAATCCATCATAATATAAAATAAATCCTCATTCTTTTGATAATAACATGAAAATATATTCGAGGGTTCTCGGACTTCTGAGCGCCGCCGCTATGCTGCAGAACAACGATGGGGATGTGTTAGCAGCTAGCCCCCTCAGGAAATCGACTGTAGGGTTACTGGCATCGAATACATGAACAAGGATTTGGCTTCGCGGCGGATCGGATAACAAAACCCCTATGGCTGAACAGTTCCCTGCGGCAGACCTTTCTTCACACAGGTCACAGGCGCATACACTGTCTCAGGGTTTATCACACTGTGTGCCGTCTGAACCCACTAAAACTCGTCATGGCATGGAGGATGCGGCTCGTCACCGACCAGATCTGCAAACCCACCCTGACCCAGTCCTGCTTAAAGGCAAGGGAGCAATGTTCAGGTCGGGAACAGCTGTGCAAATAAGGGCAGAACAGAATGATGCGCCACCATCTCCCAGTCGGCCAGATCCAGCAAAGCGAGGGCTCCACAAGGCTGATCTACTTTGCATGTGCGCAGATCCGGTTCAACGAGGGCTTCACAAGACTGATCTACTTCACATGGGCGCAGATTTGGTTCAGATTTTCATCAAATCGATAGAGGGCAAACACTTATGCATGCGGCTCAGTAAGGGAATGAGCACCCTTGAGTTAAAAAAAGAAATCCAGGGTCTCCTGGGAACCCCAGCACATCTTCAAAACCTCATATACTCAGGGAACAGTATGCAGGACTACCAAACCCTCCAGTACTATGGCATTGCCAAAGATTCAACGATTATTCTAAATCTCCGACTGCGGGGCGGAAGCACTGGAACTAGCTCAAAAAATACAGGTTCCTTTCGGGATGCAGTAAAAGGGAAGGAAAAAATGAAAAGCAAAGCAGCACCACCATCAGAATTATCGGGACCCTACATTGTTGAACAGAAGCCAGAATCACCAACGCTACAAGTATCTATGCCAGAGGTAATGAGTTTACACAACGACTTATCTAATAGTGCAGTAATCTGTAGATTTAATGGTTTCTGGCCAAAATCAGATGCCCTGCACCAATGGATCTTCTCAACATGGACATCTAACTGTGAAATTTACCTATGCCCTAAAGGGTTTTTCATAGTTAAATTTAACACAGAACAAGAAAGAGACAACATTATCAATCAGGGGCCTTGGTTCTAGGGCAGTGCTGGCCTCTTCACCACCCCCTGGTTTTCTGATTTCGACGCCAATACAATGATAGTCTCAACGATGCCTGTATGGGTAAGGCTACATGGGCTCCCTCTACACTTTTGGCATCACAAAGTATTAACAACCATTGGGAATACCCTTGGGAAATTCCTAAAAATGGATGAAGACAGAGCTATCAGGGCAATATTTACATTTGCAAGAATATGTGTAGAAGTGGACTTGAGTCAAGGCTACCTGACCACATAATGCTGAACTTCAATAATTCTCAATGGATACAACAGCTTGACTATGAGAACATAGCGTTCCGGTGCAGGGGTTGCATGCAAACAAGGCACCTTCAATACGACTGCCCTTTTGCTCGAAAGGACCCCAGGAGAACTAAGAAACAACAAAAAAATCCCAAAGGTTGGCAGCACACCGACCCATTGGAAGAAGAAAACATAAATGTGGAGCCTACAGAGAACCAGACAGAATCAGACACTCAAATGAGACAGAAACAAAATCAGGAAGTAAATGCCCCAACCACTCATTTAGGGCCATACATTTTAGATCTGCAACAAGAGATACAAATGGAAGTAAGTGGCATCAAACGAACCCATGGATCAGAGGGCTCGGAATCTGACAAAGAACTACAATTGATCCCAATGGAAAATCAGCTTGCAATTATTACACCCACACCTGACTCTGGAGGATGGCGACGGGTGGAGAAGAAGAAGGGTAGGAAAGTTTAGGCTTGCTAGAACTTATTATTTTTTTTTGTTATTCTATTTTTGTCGCTTCCTGTTATTACAGGATCAATCATCTGCTATTTTGTGTTATTTCTCTGTTTGCTGCCTGTCATTACAGGAACAGCCATCTGCATATGCCGCAGGCATCTACAAAATGTAATTCTATCAATATGAATAAAATTACGACTTTTTTTCTACGGGAAAAAAAAAATCCATCATAATATCTCTAAATTTATAACTCTATACATCAAAGCTTAAAAAATCCTTTGATTATAATAAGATCCACATTTTAAAAATGACATGTCAAATAAATGATTTTTATGGAAAAATGGTAAAACAAAGTTGAAATAATAGCAATTTTTATGAATTTTATGTCTAGAGATCATAACAATTGAATTTGTTTTTCAAAAATAATGATTTGTGTAAAATTTAAAGTAAAAATAGAAAATATTGTTAAAAAATAAAATTAAAGTAATCAATTGAAACTAAATTGTAAAAAAAAAAAATGCAAAAAAATATTTAAAACAACTATTTGAAAAAATTATCGCAAAAGAAAAAAACAATAAAACATTATAAATCAATTTTTATTAAAAAATATTGGGATAAGAAAATTAACAAAATATTTAAAAACTAAAAAAAATATTATAAAAGAAAACTAAATAACTAAATATAAAATGTTTTAAAAAATTACACATATATTTAAAATTTAAAAATAGAAATAAAACAAATAAATAATAATTTAACAAATTGGATAAAAAATTAAACAAAATAAAAGGTAAAAGATAAAATAACAGAAATTTAAAAAAATAATATATTATATATTTACTTTAAAAAATGAAAAATTGAATAAAATACTTAAAACGTATTAAAAATAAATTTAAAAAATGTAAAAATAATTTTTAATTACTAAGTCGAAAAAGAATAATTTAAAAATATTAAAAAACTAAAAGGGAAAAAAAATATTAAGGGGTCGATGAATCGAAATGCCACTTTGAGGTCGCCACCAAACCACTGTAGATCAGGGTGGTAGAAGCGATGTCCTTCTCTTGTCACCCCGGTTCACGACCCTTTGGTGATGATCCAGGGGTGGTAATTTGATTTTGAGAATTGACGTCTTACGAACTAGGGTTCGTGGTAGGTTGTCGATTTTCAGAATCAACCCACCACCCCAGGGTCATGGACGAAGGCGCCAGGAGCGACACACCGCCCTTGATGCCCTGGTTCCCCTCGCTCGCAGCTCTTTGGCGATGGCCCAAGGTGGCAGGTTAATTATGAGAATCAACAACCCACCAACAGAGCTTATGCTATATTGCCCTGACCCAAAACCTTTTAGCGACGACATCGGGGTGAGGACCCTGTTTTAATTATATATATATATATATATAATTTTTTTAATCGTGTTATATATATCTATATACAATTTATATTTTAAAGCAATTTTATTTATATTTTATATTTTTTAATTTTGATTATATATATAATGTTTTTGCTTTTTAAATATTTTTTGTGTTTATCTTTGATTTTTATGTTTGAATTTTCATCAATTATGAGTTATTTTTTATTAATTTTGATTATTTTTTAAAATTTTGTAGGTTTATTTATGTATTTGTTTGCTTGCTTTTCTTTATTTTTTATAAAAAAATTATATATATTTTTTTTGTTATTTTTAATTTTAAATTGTTTTCTCAATGTTTTACTTTCATTTAATTTAATTTAATTCTATACTTATTCTTATTTTTAATTTTTATTTATTTATTTATTTTTTGTTGTAAGGGTTGTGTCAATGTTTGACTAGCAACCCGACCCTAATACATGTTGATTTGATAGTTGAATTTTCAATTTTTGTTACAATGAATCCAATTTTCCTCCACTATGTGTTAATTTGATGGTTGATTTTTAAGTTTTGATTGTAATGGGTCAAGCATACCCCCATTATGTGTCAATTTGATCGTTGATTTTTAAGTTTTCGTTGCAATGTGCCAAGTTGTTTTAGGCTAAGATTTTAAAAGAACTATATTTTTAACATTTGGTATAATAACTATTTGATTTAAGCATTTATTTTGATTTTTTTTTTAGTAATTATATTTGATCTCGAAATATGTTGAAAATTATTGTTTCTTATAGTCATGATATTTGTTTTTAATTCCATGGCTGAAAAATGTTGAAATTTTAAGGTTTTTTGGAGTCGTGATATTTTATATTTAACGCCATGGTTGAAAAATTCCAAAATTTTAAGGTTCTTTAGAGTCATGATATTTATCTTTAATGCCATGGTCGAATTTTTTTTTAATTTTTAGGTTTTTGGAGCATGATATTTTTTCTTTAACATATTGTTGAACACTATTGGACTTCTAATGATTTTTGGAGTCATGATATTTTATTTAAAATGTTATTACTAAAAAAATGTTGGAATTTTAGCCCAAAAAAACATTGATGCAATATCAACACTTTTTTATTTCAACATGTTTTTTTCATGTTTATTGCACAAAGATTTTATTTTTTAATGTCACTATTAAAGAAATAAAAATTTTATCCCCCAAAAAAAGTGTTGATGCATCATCAAGTTGCATCAACATTTTTCTTTTTTTTGTTTAAATAAGCTTTGGAACTTCTATTCAAATTTTAAAACCAAAACCATATTACAAAATGTACACAAGAAATGTAGGCCACCTCAAGCCTAAGAAACCAAGCCTAAGGGCCACTGTCCCGGCTCTGAGCCCACAAAACCTGACGTCGGAACCGCTCGATCTATCATCGAACATCACAACCATCTGATCTGTCATCGGAGATCCAACAGTGCAGAAAAATATCAGAACACTAACAAGCTCACTCTTTATCTCATAAATCGGACCCAATATTCCTTTGGAGACTGCTCTATAAAAATTTCGGGTCTGATTTGGCTGATAACCCTCGCGCATTTTATCCGCCCGATATCCACCAGATTCAAGCGATTCACGACGGTCTGTGTAACTCGCTTAATGTTTAACACTACTACCAGACCCGAAGTCTAATAAAGCTATCGTTAAAGTTGATTTTGAGTCCGTTTGTTATGAAACCAGCTCACAAAAAGATAGAAAAGAGAGATCCACGCCTTAGAATTCAGCCTCTTCGAGGGGGCAACCTCCTTTACATTACATAAATGAACAATTCTTGGATGATTCAAATGACAAAACCTCCTTTCTATATATAGGAGTCTAAGGAGTCACAATATAATCCAACCGACCTAACAATAATAATATAAAGCCACAAAAATAACAATAGAGGGATTCTAAGGGGCACAGAAATAACAATATGGGGGTAATAGGGGCACAACAATATAAATAGGGGGTATAACTACAATGGTAATGGGGTAATCACTAGTATTATAGGGACCCAACATGCCCCTCTCCTTCAAAAAAGTGTTGTCCTCAACGCTTGAGCAGTTCTGGATACTTCTGCACAAAATTCTGATCCTCCCATGTGGAATCTTCAGCGGATAAGTTCTTCCACTTGATAAGATACTCTGAAATTGATCGATTTCGTAGCTGTCGAGTTCTTGTTTCTGTGATTGCTTCCGGTTCCAATATAATTTTTCCTTCCTCGTCAATTTCTGGCAATATTGTTTGAATTGGGAGCTTGTCACCTATAACCTTCTTTAAACATGAAACATGGAAAACTGGGTGAAATCGAGAAGCTGCAGGGAGCTCCAATTTGTATGCCATAGTACCAATCTTTTCCAACACCTTGTACGGACCATAATACTTTGGTGATAATTTATTATCCTTCTTAGCTTGCTTTAGGGACATTTGCTTATATGGTTGTAGCCGTAGGAATACCCAATCACCTGCATCAAAACTTCTTTCACTGCGATGTTGATATGCCTGTTGTTTCATTCTATTTTGTGCCAACACGAGGTTATCCTTTTGGTGAGCTCCAGTATTGTAGCAATAATGCTACAACTCCTGGGGCTTCCTGTCTCTCATTTTATCAACCCGGTAGTTCGTACAAACTTGGAAGCGACGGTGCTGTATGCACAAGTACTAGCTCTTGTCGCAGCTGTCACTTGGTCAGCTGGCACAAGTCCGCTAGGGCTCAAGCCAACTTCTATAGGCTCATAGAAGAAGCTTTATCAATGATGGACGAAAGCTAACTCAGAGAAAACTACTCTACTTGGCGAAAATGATCTGAAAGCAAATCAAAGCATGTAAACCTAGGAAACCCTAATTTAACTAGTCTAACCTCTATACTGCAAGGAATGTGAAGGAAACTTCTACCAATGCTGCTGTTACCTCTAATAAGTGGAAATGCATGGATCTAAGCTGTTTGCATCATGAAAGACATGTTTTTGTATTTTCCCTTTAAATGTGTGGAATGATTGTGATTGTGTGCTAATTAGGGTTTGGTTGTGCAGATGGGATGGAGAAGGAAGGAAAGCGTGGGACAGGTTGGGACGGCTAGGGGAGGTCCCTAAGGATCCTTAGCATCCATCCACGGAGGTTCCTCGCATTCAGATGCTCAGCAATCGAGAGAGTGGCCTCCTACAGGATGGCTGTGGAGGATCCTACAGGATACTCTGTTTTCTACAGGATGTCTACAAATGGCTACAGGATGACCTACCGTGAGTGGTTGGAGTGATGGAGGAGTAATGGAATGGTAGGGGGAGATGTGCAAGGTGGGGATGAGGCTGGTGATGGATGTAGAAGTGAAGGAATGGGATAGGGAGTGAATGTAGGGAGTAGGTTGGAAGATGGAGGACTAGGTCAACAACGAGGGCTAGAGAATGGAGCTATGCGAGGAGTGAAAGTCTTTGGAGAGATAGCAGAGCGGAGTGAAGGTCGAGAAGATGTGTGTGCATGTGTGATCAAGGTGGAGGAGAAGGTAATGGGCCGAGAGGGAGAAGTGTAAATGTAACAAATGCTTATGACTGTTATCAAACCGAAAGTGCATCAACCTAACTACCTGTGCTCATAATTCAATGATCAACAATCAAAAACGCGAAGGAGAATGTGCATGAAGCTGTGGTAAAGGAGTGCAGTGCATGAGTGGATGACAAGGAAGCATCTAACGTAACAGTGACTGTATTGCAGCAATCATCAAGTGAAGAAATGCGTGTTTTTGGTGGCTAGCTATGGGCTGCACCCCAATCTTCAAGAAAGATGGCAGTGAGTCCTAACAGCCTTTTTGTTGGAGCTCCAATGGACTCTATCTATCCTCTGCTACACTAAACGACTGTAAACAAACTCACCATAAGCAAATCCTATCTACTCATGAAAAAGACCAACTCAACAACCTGTAATTCGAATTGCATGTACAAATGAAAAGCTCAAAGTGCTGGAAATGAAATGGGAACAACACTACAGCAGAGGGGATCTATGGCTCTCAGGTTGGGCCCTAACCTGAGAGCTATAGTCTCCTTAAGAAACTCAGAACTAGATCACAAACTGTCTTCTTTATTCATAATCTGATATCATGCCAAATTGGCTTACAAAAGAGAACGAAACTTGAGCTGTGCTCCAAAATTACAATAGTAACACGAGAGTTTCAACAACCTAACCAAGGCTAAGGCCTCTATACTTATACAAAATGATGCTCCAACAAGTATCCATGATTCTAGGAGCTCGGCTGTTCAATCTATAGTTTAACTGCTGATCCTGTAGGATGATCATAAATGCTGTTTCCTGTAGAGCAGTTTTGAACTACTGTTCCTGTAGAACAGCTGGCCGTGTATTAAGCTCGGAGGGAGGATGGAGTGGGGCTCGGAGTTCTTGGTGAGGATCCCGAGGAATGTCCCCCAAGACCGTGGACAACCTCTCCTTACGTCAGCAATGCCAACTCGTTGTCTCCTTGCCACCTTTTCGTTGTCTTTTGCTCCCTTTTAATGCCAAAACCTGGAATCACAATGCATTAGCTACGTAGATAAAGTGCCTATCCTTTCTCCTACAAACAACATGAATAAACTAAGAAGTGTATGCATAAACAATAAAAATGAATGGTTTGAGCAAGCAAAATAGGCCAAAATGAGCCCAAATTGTACCAAAATTGGGGCTCATCACCTTTAAGAGTTGGAGGACTTGTTGTTGATGTTCGATGTGATGTTCCACTGCCTGAACCTTAGAATTTTCTCTTAAATATGATGTGATGGATGGTGGTTGATACCCATAAAGTGCCATAAATGGGGTCATTTTTGTTGCTGTATGGAAGGAAGTGTTATACCACCATTCAGCCAGAGGCAACCATTTGACCCATTGTTTCTGTTTATCAGATACAAAGCAACGAAGATATCCTTCCAAACATTTGTTTACTATCTCAGTTTGCCCATCAGATTGAGGATGATAAGATGAGCTATGAGCTAACTGAGTACCAAGACAAGAAAATAATTCTGTCCAAAAATTTCCAGTGAAAATGGGATCTCTGTCACTTACAATAATCTTTGGGTTTCCATGTAGCTTTTGAACTGTTTCCATAAATGCAGTAGAAACTGTACTGGCTTTAAATGGATGTGATAATGCACAAAAGTGTGCATACTTGGTAAGTCTGTCAACTACCACCATGATGACACTCTTTCCCTCAGAATTGGGTAAACCTGTGATAAAATCCATTGAAACCTCCTCCCAACGTTGGCTTGGAATGGATAAAGGTTGTAATAGACCCGGTGTCTTAATTGTTTCAACTTTATTTTGCTGGCAAACCAAACATTCCGCAACAAACTTTTGAATATCTGATTTAAGGCCATCCCAAAAAAATTCCTTCTTAACCCTGTGGTAAGTTTTTAAAAATCCTGAGTGCCCTCCTAAGGGAGAAGTGTGCAATTCCATAAGAATCTTTTGTTTTAGCTGGGAATTCTTACAGAGGTATAAGCGATCTTTGTACCATAACGAATCATTTTTCCAGCTAAATGTATCAGAAGTACTGGAATCTTGTTGTAGCTTTTGAATAAGTGCCCACACTTCTTCGTCGTTCTTCCATTCCTCCCTTGCTTCTTTTATCCAATCTGGTTGGATAATAGAAATGGCACACAACAATGCTTCCACATCCTCATCCTTTCTTGAGAGTGCATCTGCCACCACATTTTGCTTCCCTTTTTTGTAGATGATTTCAAAGTCATAACCCAACATCTTTGTGACCCACTTTTGTTGCTCTTCAGAGGATAATCTTTGTTCTAAAAAGTATTTAAGGCTATCATGATCCGTTTTTACCTTGAAGTGTCTTCCCATTAGGTAGGGTCGCCATTTCTTAAGTGCATGGAGTATTGCCAACATTTCCTTCTCATAAATAGCTTTGCTTAAAAACTTTCCCTTGATTGGACGACTTTCAAAAGCAATGGGTCTTTCATCTTGCATTAGAACAACACCAATTCCATTTCCTGAAGCATCACATTCCACAATAAAGGTTTTTGTGAAGTCTGGCGTAGCTAAGACCGGTGCTTGGCACATTGCCTCTTTAAGATGTTCAAAGGCCTTTGTTGCTTCCGAAGTCCATGAAAATGAATCTTTCTTCAATAATGTTGTTAGAGGTGCTGCTATTCTCCCATAATTCTTAACAAACTTGCGATAATACCCTGTCAACCCAAGAAATCCTCGCAGATGCTTTATGGATGTGGGGATTTTCCATTCCTTAATGGCTTTAATTTTGCTAGGGTCTACCTTAACTCCTTCATGAGATACAATATGACCCAAATATTCCACCTCCTGGACTCCAAAGAAACATTTGGATCTTTTTGCATATAATTGTTTCTCCTCCAATAGTTGTAACACCCTGTCAACATGTTCAACATGATCCTTCCAAGACTTGTTGTAGATTAGTATATCATCAAAAAATACTAACACAAATTTTCTAAGGAATGGTTTGAAAATTGAATTCATCAAACCTTGAAATGTTGAAGGTGCATTGGTAAGGCCAAAAGGCATGACCAAAAATTCATAATGACCCTCATGAGTTCTAAATGCTGTTTTCGGAATGTCTTCAATCTTCATTCTAATTTGATGATATCCCGAACGAAGATCCAACTTGGTGAAGTAAATTGATCCATGCAATTCATCCAGTAATTCATCAATAACAGGAATGGGGAACTTATCTTTAATAGTGAGCTTGTTGAGCTCCCTATAATCTGGACACATGCGCCATGATCCATCCTTCTTGTGCACCAATACTACTGGAGCTGAGAAAGAACTTTGACTCGGTTGAATTATACTAGCCTCTAGCATTTCTGCAACCATACGTTCAATTTCACTTTTTTGGACATATGGATATCTGTACGGCCTGATGTTTGGAGGAACACTTCCTGGAATCAGATGAATAGCATGATCATGATCACGCATAGGTGGGAGACCTTTGGGAGTCTCAAATACCTTGGAATGATTGTCCAAGACTTTTTGGAGATCTGGAGAAATAGATGATTCCAATGTGGAAACATCTAGTGAACATAATTGTGCAATTACACCTCTTTGCTCCTTTTTTAGAAGCTTTGTCATTCCATTAGAGCTGATTATCTTTCCTGGTTTCCCTGCAATACCCCTTAATTCAACTTCCTTTCCTTCCACAGAAAATTTCATGAAAAGTTCTTGAAAATTAAAAGCTATTGTACCCAAGGATTGTAGCCATTGGACTCCTAGTACAACATCAGCACCTCCCATTGGAATGGAAAGCATTGGGCTAGTCAATACATATTCTCCCATGGATAGCTTGATATTATGGCACTTTCCAGAACAATTTATTGTTCCTCCATTTGCAATCATCACTTGACACTTTGGTGCTGGATATAGGAAGCAATTCAATTCTTTTGCTACCCTACAATGAATAAAATTGTGGGTGCTTCCTGAATCAATCAACACTATTACCTTTTTCTTCTTGATTTGTCCTTCTATCTTGATGGTTTGAGGAGTGGTAATTCCCGCCAATGCATTACAAGATATGGTCGGATTTATTTGTTCTTCATCTAGGCTTTGTTCCTGGAATATATCCTCTTCTTTTGACCTTTCTTGCTCCTTTTCTTCTTCCTCTTCACAATCTATGTAGAATAATTTCTTCTCAGCACACTTATGACCTTTTGTGTATTTGCTATCACAATTGTAACAAAGCCCTTTTGCTCTTTTTTCTTCCAATTGTTGTGGTGTCAACCTTGTAGGTTGTGGAAGACTATGGGCAACAACACTTCCGTCTTTATAGTTGTGAATGGTATGCTTCCTAGTTGCCATAATTTTGCTTTCCATTTTTCTTGCTAACCTGAATGCCTTCTCTAATGAATCAGGTTCCCAAAGGCGCACATCATGTTGGATATTATCCTTTAAAGACCCTATGAACACATCAATCCTATGCTCCTCTGGAATATCTTTTACCCTTATGTTCAATTTTTGGAACTCCTCAATGTGCTCCATTATTGAACCCTTTTGTTTGAGACTTATCAATTGGCTAAAAAAAGTGTTGCTTTTTGTATCCTCATAATGTGCTATCAATTCTTCCGTAAAAATTTCCCAAGTGATAAATGGTTTACGAGAACAAAGCCATTGATACCATACAAACTGATTTGGTTCCAAATATAAAGTTACCATACGTACCTTTTGTGTGTTTTGCACATTATTGAGATCGAAGAATTGCTCCATCTGTAATATCCATGTGGCGGGATCCTTGCCATCAAACTTCCTCATATCGATTTTTGGAACATGGTGAGTCTTTGATCCAACATTAGAGTCTATGGAATCATGATTAACATTTCTTTTGTTCTCATCATGAGTTTCCTTTACTACCTTTTCACCATTAGTGACCCTTTCTTGTAGCAACTTCTTCAATTCTTCCATGTTTGTATTCAAATCTATCTTCAAATTTGCCATCAAATCCTCCATCTTAGCTTCCATGCCCTTTATCTTAGATTCCACGCCATTTACCTTAGATTCCACGCCACTTATTTTAGCTTCTGTTAGCTTTTGTGAGCGTGACATTTGTTGCACTTGTTCTTGTAATTTTGATATATCATGTAGCATTTCTTCCTCTTCTTCATGAGTCATGCTAGAGCTTTCAGGTTCCTTACTAGGTGTTTGCATTTTCTTTCCTCGGGGCATCAGTTACCGATAATAATTCTTTACTATGCCCTTTGAATTCCGTTAAACCAAGCTTACACAAAAATTAAAAAAAAAACTACACACCTTTTTTCACTTTATAGAAGCCTGATATTGAATCTGATGTATCTCTGTAATTTCGGATCATCCAATTCTGAAATTGCTACCTGTAGTAGCCTTCTGCGTCCTCTTTCCAATGCCACAAGTCTGAGCCAAATTGGATTCTCCAAGGAAGAGTTATGTGAAATCTCCCACAGTGACTTGCTTTTAGACAGGTTCAGTAGAGCGAAGTTGTACGACGTGCCACGAGTCACTGTTTCGACCTTTGGATCTGAAAAACACCCACAAGAAACTACAGTCCGTCCTCTTTCTGTAAATTCTTACGAAACTTCAATCCGATGCTCAGAAAGAACGTTATGACGATTTTCCCCAGGTCACCTGTTTTGAGTGTAATTCAGGAGTCATCAAAAAGACCAACTTCCTAAGATCATATCTCCGAAAATATCACGCGAAAAGCTCTGAAATTCTGACCCAAGGTTCAGCGCGATGTCTTCTCAAATGGGTTTTTTTTGCGACTTCTGAAACGTCACAGAAAAAAAGTTATAGCGAAAATTCCACGATGACCTGTTTGGAGCAGCGAAACCCTAGAATCCAAAGCTCTGATACCAAATGTTATGAAACCAGCTCACAAAAAGATAGAAAAGAGAGATCCACGCCTTAGAATTCAGCCTCTTCGAGGGGGCAACCTCCTTTACATTACATAAATGAACAATTCTTGGATGATTCAAATGACAAAACCTCCTTTCTATATATAGGAGTCTGAGGAGTCACAATATAATCCAGCCGACCTAACAATAATAATATAAAGCCACAAAAATAACAATAGAGGGATTCTAAGGGGCACAGAAATAACAATATGGGGGTAATAGGGGCACAACAATATAAATAGGGGGTATAACTACAATAGTAATGGGGTAATCACTAGTATTATAGGGACCCAACACCGTTTGGCTTGATAACCACCTTGCTATTTGCCACGTGAAATTGCTAAGATTGCTTATGTTTCTCCTACCTGCTCGCACTTTAACCAAGCTCCCTTCATAGTCAATAAAAAGGCAATCTATTGTATAATTAAACTCCATGTGAATACTTGTGTTGTCAAACTGAACTCGCCTGAGAGCCTTGTGTTTAAAGAGTTCCGGGCTCAAATTCTAGCCAAAAGGACTGGACATTATTTTCATAATATCCCTGATCTGCTGCATCAAATGAACTGAAATTCAACTGTTTCCTGAGGTCTGCAACCTACTAGCATTCCCTGCTCTGATATAGCTCCTGGTTCGCACTCTCCTGTCTAAGACACTCTTCCCTCAATCTACCCTAGGGGGTTTCTATCCATTTAGATTTATTGTTTCTTTTAGCACAAAGTACTCCCTCATTAACTAATATGTCCGCTAATTTGTTGGTTGTTTGGTGCACATGAGTGAAACTCAGGGTTCTCATATTCTGCAGATGGAAATGAATCCTTTGGTAGACTTGCAGAAGCCTCCAGTGTCTCGAAACTTTTTCCAGAGCTGAGCCATAGCTAATTTTCTTGACCGAATTGATAATCAATTCAGAATCAGCTTCAATTATAATGTTTTGAAGTTTTGAATCCCTCGGGATTTCTAAGCATTGCTCAAGGGCCATGAGCTCTGCCATATTATTTGTGGCTTTCCCCAAGTTACTATGAAAGATGATTTCTATGCACCCCTTCTCATCCCTTATCACTCCTCCATAACCAGCCATGCCCGGGTTTCCTTTTGAGGCCCCATCTATATTGCATTTCAAAAAACCTTGAGGGGGAGGTTGCCAGAAATCCTTGTCATCAATTATATGATTTGCATTTTTGTTTTTTCCCTGTGGGATAAGCCCCTGCATACCCAACTGTAGTAGAATCTGCATATCAGTATCTATAGGATTGTTCTCAAGGGGGTTTTTAATGAGGATTCCTACCATCTCATTGAGCTGTCTTAAGATCTGTGCCATGATGCTTTGGGGAGAACCTTTCCTGTTTTTGAATATTTTGTTGTTGCTTTCTTTCCAGACATCCCAGGTAAGAAAGCCTGGAGCTAAAGCCCAAGCTTTGTTGACTGTTTCATTATCAAAGAAATTATTCCTCCACCTCTTTAAGGTGCCGATAATGCTACCCCTATCCCTGTTTGTTTGTCTGAAAATTGAAGCAATCCAATTCCATAATGTAGATGTGAAAGGGCAGAGGTTGAGAAAGTTATCCATAGCTTATTCTTGTAAATCACATAGCTAGCATTTGGATGGACTAGAAACCCCTCTTTTCCTGAGGTTTTCCCAAGTTAGAATCTTTCTATGCTGCACTAACCACATGAACAGTTTGATTTTCATCCAGCTTTGGTTCTACCATAGGTCCTTCCATACCCCATCAGGGTTTGTAAAGTCAAGTCCAAAGGCTATGCGCTTGGCTTCGTTGAGGTTAAAGGTGCCTTCATTTTTATTGCCCCATCTTAGCTGGTCTTAATCTTCTAAAGCCAAAATCTTCCTCTGTTCTAGGATGGCTGTTAGAGCTTTTGCCTGTGCCTTCAAGGGGGAGTTATCACTATAAACTAGGTTCTTCCATATCCTCCATTTCCCTTCGCTATTTTCCTGGTCCCAAAATTCATTTACTCTGAGTAACATTTTGTTGTCAGTATCGTTCTTTAGATTTGCAAATTCTTCTCATGAAAATTTAGGTTCATGTTGCCACATATCCTCCCAAAACCAAGCAAGGTTTCCATCTCTTATTTCCCATAAACTGTTTCTGAACAATGGCTTTGTTCCAAATGTGGGAGCCTTTGATGATCCCAGACATTCTGATGTGATCCTTGTCTTGCCAATTGTTTGTATATTTCTATTTCCAAATTTGGGCCCAAGGTGAAGCTGAATCTTTTATCCATCTCCACCATAGTTTTGCCCACAAAACTTTGTTTAGCACCTCAGGATCATCTAGTCCCAAACCTCCATGTGCCTTAAGTTTACAGATTTTTTCCCAGGCTACCAAGGCCCATTTTTTTTTCTCTTCCCCTTTACCCCAAAGAAAATCTCTTTGGATATTTCTGCAAAGTTGCATTACTCCTTTAGGAGCAGGTAGGGCTAAAAACATAAAGATGGGGACAGTTTGTAGGATAGCCTTTGTGAGCACTAGTCATCCTGCTAAGTTCAAAGACCTATTTGTCCATTTCTGTACTTTGTCCTGTAGCTTATTAATCACAGGCTCCCAGACTGTCTTGCTCAGGGGTTTGTCTGTTAGCGGTACTCCCAGATATTTGGATGGCAACATATCTCTCTGAAAGCCTAGAATTCTAGATATATTTCTTTGAATAACAATGTCAGTATTAAAAAATAAAATCTTTTATTTGGAGAGGCTTACCTCTGTACCTGCAGCCATTACAAAGTCTTTTAGGATTTTTTTGTAGGTTAGCGCTTCCCTCACCGTAGGTGTACCTTGTAGCATAGTATCATCCACAAATTGTTGATGGGTCATTGCATTTCCATTCATGGTGAGTTTAAGACCATGGATTTTGCCTTCTGCTTTGGCAGACTTGATAGCTTGACCAAGCCCTTCCATCATGAGAATAAAGAGGAAGGGAGAAAGAGGATCTCCTTGTTTGAGACCTCTCGAAGGATTAAAGGGCTTGGATGGTGAACCATTTAACAGGATTGAGAAACTAGAGGAAGTTACTAGTGCCATTACCCATCTTACCCAGTCATGATCAATTCCATATGCTATAAGAACTTTCCTTATATAGGCCCAATTTAGCTTATCATAAGCCTTTTCTAGGTCAAGTTGCATAATCATTCCTACCTTCCTATTACTTATAAGTGAGTGAACCACCTCGTGTGCTTGAATGATGTTGTTGAGAATTTGTCTGCCTTCCACATACCCAGTTTGCTCTTCAGATACGAGAGTTGGTAGAAGTGGTTTAAGCCTGTTGGCAATTATTTTGGAAATTATTTTGTACACCACATTGCATAATGCTATTGGTCTGAATCTGTCTGGTGTCATAGCATTAACCTGTTTTGGAATCAAGGATATGAAAGAGGTATTGAGCGCCTTCAAAATAGTTCTATCCTTCCTAGAGTTCTCCACCACATCGAGGATATCCTGCTTGACTATTCCCCAACATGCTTTAAAGAAGTCGACATTAAAACCATCCGGACCTGGTGCTTTCCCATTTTGCATTTCTTTGATGACTTCGTTGACCTCCTCTTCATTCACAGGCCTGTTTAGATTATGATTGTCTTCTCTTGTCACAAGCTTAGGAATGTGCTTAATGAAATCATTGATGTAGTGTGATCTGTCTAAGAGAGGCTCCTCTGTTATGCCTTGGAAATGTTGAACCAGTGCAGCTTCTATTTCTTTATGGGTATTGAGTTGATTTCCTTGAGAATCCTTGATTATTGAGATCCTGTTATGAGACCTATGATCCATGGTGGATTTGTGAAAAAACCTTGTGTTCCTTTCTCCTTCTTTTAACCATTGTACTCTTGATTTCTGTTTCCAGAATATCTCCTCTTGTTTGCATAATTCTTCCCATTCCTGTTGATGGTTATCAGCTTGTTCCTTTTTTCCATCGTTGAAGCCTTCTATAATGAGGATTTGATTAATGTCCTGTAACTTCTGTTCAACAACTTTTTTGGCTACAAAAATGTTGCCAAACTCATTTTTATTCCACTCTTTAAGCTTGATTTTGATATGTTTCAATCTTTTATGCAGGAGGAACATTTTAGTGCCTTGAACCTGCATATCCTCTTTCCACCATTTTTCAATATTGCTGATAAAGTCTGGATGGGTGAGCCAAATGTTTTCAAACCTGAAAGGTTTGTTTTTTGGAGTTCCTATAAAGGACGTTTCAAGTTGAACAGGCCAATGATCTGAACCACCAAAAGGAAGTACCATGGTTGACAAATCAGGGCCTGATAGAATGAGGTCCTTTGAGATAATGAATCTGTCTAGCTTTTAGGCCACTTGAGACTATCCTCCCCTTTTGTTATTCCAGGTAAAGATGCCATTACTAGTCTCTATGTCTACTAGCCTCATATTGTTTATAAAATTCTGAAATGCTATGGAGTCTCTGCCTAGTGATCTGGTTCCTCCTTTTTTTTTCCGATAGGGACCTAATCATGTTAAAGTCCCCTCCCAAAATCCAGGGGATGCCTGAAGTTCTGTCTCTTAGATCCTCCAGTGAGGTAAGCAGCCTGAGTTTATTGTCAGGCTTCTGAGGACCATAAAACGTTGTGATTAAATAAACTTCCCTATCCCCCAAGGGTTGAATCACCATTGATAAATAGTTACTAGATGCTTCAGCAGCAAGGATTCCTAGTTTCTGAGGGTTCCAAAGTGTGAGAATTCCTCCTGCTGTTTTGTCTGCTTTAAGTTCTAGATATTCATATTTAGTCAGCCATTTGTTGTGTATTTCTCTTATTTTTTCTACTGAACATTTTGTTTCCTGTATGAAAATCATATCTAGTTTTTCTTCTTTCATTCTATTGTTAAGATTCCTTTGCTTCCTCTTACTCCCTAGACCCCTATTATTCCATGTTGTGAGCTTCATTGAGAAAGGTTTGTAAATGCATAACTGGTAAGGTCTTTCATCTTACCTGAATCAATCATGAGTTTTCCACACTCTATCAGCAGCTCGTTATGTTTTTTCCTACCTCTTTTCCTGCCTGGGTTCCAGGGAGCTAGTCCCGATGTTGCCTTCATATTTTCACCCCTTCGTTATCCTATCTATCATGGTTTCTTTTGACTCCTAAACCTTTTTCCTACGTTCTCCATAGAAATAGTTTGCACTCTATTGAACTCCTCTTGTGGTAGCAAATACATTCCCTTGGTGGTTCCTTTCTCCAGAAATTTTTCCAGATCTAGATGCTCCCTATCAAGAATATCCTGTAGTTCATGATCCTCTGTTCCCACCTCACTCAAGGTCATCTCCTGATCCCTATCAAGTTGCATAGTGTTCAGCAGATCCTCCTTTTGCTGGTTATTCTCATGTATGACCTCCATACTCTCTCCCTTTTCTTTCTCCATAGGGATATCCTCCAGAGTCTGATTAGCTTTATCATGCTCCTATTCTTCTTCTAGTACCTTGTACCTATTCTGACTTAGCTTCTTTTCCTCGTTGATTTTCTTTTGGTACTTTCTCCCTCCTTTACCTCTATTTCCCACTTTGTTAAAGCTATCAGTTTCTTTCCCTGAGGTAGCTTTGGTTCTACTTTCTATTTTGTTTAAGGGGAAATCCCTGAATATATGCCCATGTTCATGGGATTTGTGGCATCTGAAAGGAACATGCTCATAGTCAATCACTTGCACCCATTCTTCATCAAAAACTTCCAGAATTACTTCATCCGGTAGAGCTCCCAAGAGGTCCATCGCTTGCACCCATTTCAGGCTGCCAATAAGCCAAAGGTAAGGAGTAGGGCCTCACCCAAACTGAGACTGAAGTGAAAGTCTCGCGCTCCGAGACAAAATTCATTACCCAAGGTCTCATATAGAGGCCTGTAGCAACATAGAAGTAGGGCCCTCCTTCAAACACCTTGTCTTTATCCTCAATGTTAGTGAAAACTACAGTGAAGAAACCCTTAGATCCAAGGTGTAGATCTATATCCCCGTTAGGTTTCCAATGATTCTTTATCCATTCCTATAAAGCCTTCTCTGTAGGCCATAACCCCATGAATTTACAAATGATTGCGTAAGTCGCCTTGTGTTCCCTATGCGCTTGTAGCGTTGGATCATTTAACACCACTATGGGTATGATCGTAGCCCTAGGCTTACATGGTCCAGTTCGATTTTTGGTGTCTGCGTTCTAATTTTCTCCTTCTATTCGTTTTTCTCTTCTGGCTTCTTCATGAATATTTTCCTGCTCCTATGTACCTCTGTTGTCCTGTATTCCTCCTCCTAAAATTTCATGTTCTGCCTCCGAAGGTTTCTTGAATCGATTGGAGACTACCTAACTGTAGGACGGAGTGGAACTCCCCCCCTCTCGCCTCTCCATGGAACCCAACGCTTAACTTCTGCTGCAAACCCTAGCTCAATCCTTCCAACCCCCCCCCCCCCCTCAAACAATCGAATACATGAATGAAAGTCAGTTGCATCAACATTTTTCATTTCAAGGTGTTTTTTCATTTTTTTTTGTGGAAAAAATTGGCTTTTACTATCATTTTAAAAATATGTTGAAAATTTACCCTAATTTAAAAAAGAAAGGAGCATTGTTCCAGAATCAATATTTTTCATTATCAGGCTATTTTTTCATTTTTTTGGGGGGTTTTTTTGGCTAGATTTCTCATTTTGAGGTCACAGTTATCATAAAGTTAGTAACTTTGTTAATTACATAATTGAGTAATTTCTTGTAATTATTTTATCACTATTTCATAACTGAGAATAACATTCATAGTGAGTTGGGAAAATATTAAATTTGAGCATGAAACTTGTGCATGGATTGTAATTGCTTGGTTCACATGCCATCAAGTTTATCCATGACTTGTATTCACCCAATTTACATGTCATCACGCCATCATGTATTTTGGCCCTAAGTGTATAGATACATCTTCCTAGATATATGAACAAATTATATAATTAGATCCTCTCAAGGGTGTAAGAGGAGGGGAGAGTTAGTATATTACATTATTACGTTGGAGGATTGAGACTAGGAGACTTTTCTTTGTTGCATATATGAGCTTAGTCTATGTGTGTTATTCAAGGATGGAGGAAGACGAAGGAATTATAGAGGAGCACCCTATTACTAAGGTATATCGTACTCATTGTACTATTCATTTATATAGATTACTAAGATGTTCCCCTATCTTACATAGCTTTATATCGAAGATCATGATGTGTTTCTATATATTATGATTAGATCTTATTGTGTAAACTAACTTGTCTTCCATCAGAGAAAATTACCATCATTGTATGTTTGTAAATGTGTGTAGGTGACAGGTTTTGGGGACTATAGTGAACTATATGGGTGAGGAGCAAGGTCTTTGGCTACTTGGTCAAGTCCACAATGTACACTGACATGTGAGGATAACCAAGTGTGTGTTTCACCCATTGTTTCCATATTTTGTGAAGGTGTTGTGTGTATGGAGATATTAGGGAAATCTGATTTACTCATCTATCTATAGTCTAGTAGACCCCAAGGTGGGATCTACAAGATGATATCCCCTTTTCTCTAGAGTGAAATTTGTGCAAGTAAAACTAGTGTCCATGGTGGGGAGAAATACCTAGTGTTTCTTAGTCTCTTTTGATTATTTATTGATTTTGTTTGTTCCTAAGTGATTCTCTATTGTTTTCTATCTCTTACAGGTCTATTACAAACCATATCCATAGCTTTTAACTTAGATCTAATTCTTTCTCTTTCAAAAAACTTGATCACAAAGCCTCATTACTCTTTCTTAGTGCGTCATTGGGTGGTGTGTGATGAGCCCCAAAAATGGACAATTATTTGGGCTCATTCAACCTCCTAATTTGACTTAATCCACCATTCTCATTAGTTTATTGCATGTTTTTTATTATATTTATGTTAATAGAGTGAATTTGGTTAGTCATTATGCCAACAAGTCTAATGGGTGCTTTGTGTAGCCTTTTTGGTCAACTTGGAGAAAAAATTGAAGGTCTTAATGAGCACTTGGCAACCAAATTCGTGGGAGAACAAGCTAGAGGATTTGTAGGAAGGTGTCCCCTTCATTTATGGGCCCTTACCTCGAATTCTCCACCATCAGCTCAGAGTTCAAGGGCCACCGAATCAATCAACACAAGGGCAGCCAAGCAAGTCAAGTAGGACTGCTGTTAACTCCAAGTTTTGGGCAGCCGAGTCCCTAAATTTTAGGAGGACTGTTGGGTCCTCAAATTGTATCAATAAGAAGGCTTAGGGCATCATTTGGGTTAGCCAGTGTAGCCAGTGGATGTTAGCTAGTTAGCCAGTAGATAGTAGCTAGTAGTTAGTCATTTCATAGCCTTGTTGTAGTCATTTTGTAATTCGATTTGTAGGCAATGGATTAGCTTTGCTTTCAACTCATTCTCAAGCTCTCCTTGTGGACAGTTTTGATGTAACTCTTCATTCTCGATCAATAAAGATGAATACAGCTTTGCACCAGCTCTAAATCTCTCTTTGGAGGCTGTAGCTCTTGGGGTTGGGCCCATCTCAAGCGCCCAGTACCTCCCTTGTTTACCTTTATGTGTTTTGCTGCGTTCTTAAAATAAAATCTGCTATCTAGATTTAGATCTTTCTTTGTTATTTAGATTTCTTTTGATGGTTAAAGTAGCTTTTTATGTTTGGAATAGAGTGGTAGGATTTAGTCATGCATTCAGATCTTTTGGACTGTTCTTGCTCACGTGTTGTACATGGTTTCCTTGCAAATAAAGCTGTTGTCCATTCTTGTCACTGTTACCTAGATCATATTAGGGTAACATAACTAGATCTTTGTTTTCTTGCATGTCTTTGTTTGTTCAGTTTGAAAAACCACTTGCAGAGTACCTGTTATCCTTCCTTACCTGCCCATACTCCATCCAACCTACCTGCTTCATCCTTCACTTATAAACCTTACCTTACATTTGCCTCATCCGCTTACTTTGCCATGATTCTCATCTTCTTGTGCAACATCGCTTCATCCATCCTTGAACAAATCCAATCGCTCCTTTGCCTCATCCACCGAGTCCTAGACCTCTTCACACCCCTATTTCACCTCCATACTCATTCCTCCATCTTTCTCCCTCCATCCATGTTCCAAAATCCCATTTCGAAACATCCTGTAGAAGAATTACAGAACATCCTGTAGAAGAATTCCTGAACATCCTGTAGAACCCCTACAGACTTCCTGTAGAAGTTCATAAACACGGTTGCATGGCATCCTGACTTTGTGAAAATCTCTGAAAGGATGATAGGGATCCCTTAGACCCTCTTCGAGTCTTCCCAACCTTTCCCAAGCATTTCTCCTCCTTGATCCACCTCTGCACAGTGAAAAGCTAGTTAAAAGCACATGCATGATAATTCTAATAACTTAATCAAAAATACAAAAAGATGTTTTCTTCAGATAGTGATAACTTAGACACATGCATTTTACCTTCCTAGAAGTAATGCCATCTCTTTCAGTAGTTTGCATGCTCTCCTTTGCGTCAGTAGGACTAGCTGGTAGAATTAGGGTTTGCTAGGGTTTGCATTTCTTTTTGGCTTTCAGTTTCTTTTTGCAATTAGATTAGCTTCCTTCGAGTTAGCTTTCATCCATCAATTAAAAAGCTTCTTCTAAGAGCTCATAGAAGTTGGCTTAAGCTCCTAGCGGACTTGTGCCAGCTGACCAAGTGACAGCTGCGGCAAGAGCTAGTACTTGTGCATATAGCACCGTCGCTTCCAAGTTTGTTACGAACTACCGGGTTGATAAAATTAAAGAAGGGAGTTCCAGGAGTTGTAGCATTATTGCTACAATACTGGGGCCCACCAGTGTGTTAGCCTCATTGCTCCATGATCTCATCGAGGAGCAACCCCATAACACCCTATGCTCTTAGAGAGAGTGAATATTAAATTATAAACTTAGGTTTCTTTTGTTTTTTTCTAAGCTCAGTGGGACTACATCTTCATCATGTCCAATATATCACCCCGATCGAGGCAGGGAATTGAACCGATGACTTCACGTCAAGGAGTGTCTTAACAAAGCACTCGATCATCGTTTATCCAAGACCTCGTGGACATAAAACATAGTTACCAATTCAATGGGAACTATTACCTCAAAAGGGGAACTCTAGACTAAAAACCCCAAAGAAACATGAAAAAATAACCCAAAAACGAAAATTGTGTATGTTAGAATGATGTTTTTTTAAGGGTAAATTTTCAACATTTTTTTAAATGGAAGTAAAAACTATTTGTTTTTTGAAAAATGGATGAAAAACACGCCCTCAAAACAATAAGTGTTGATGCTGGAACAAAAAAAAAACCAGGTTACAATTTTGACACTTTTTAGCAATAGAATTAAAGATAAAATATTAGGACGTTGAAAAATCATAAAATTCCAAAAGTTCTTACAAAAATTTCCATCGATGTTGTTAAAGATAAAATATCTTGTCTCTAAAAGAAACTAAAATTATAATTGTTTTCAACAATAAAAATAAAGATAAAATATCATAACTCAGAAAAACCTTAAGATTTTGACACATTTTCAACCATGGAATTAGAAACCTTAAGTTTTTAACATATTTCAACTATTCAATTATGAACAAATTATATGACTAAAACAATTTTTAAAAATGAAAAGTAAATGAAATATTCATTATTCCAAGAGTAATTTTTATTTTAAAGGCTAAAACTCTAGCTCTTTTCAAATTTTAGCCTAAGACAGCTTATCCTATTGTAACGAAAACCTAAAAATCAACCATCAAAACGAAGTGTACCTTTAATGAGGCATTAAAATTTCAACATTTTTAAAACTATCTTATACCAAATGATAAAAATAAATAATATCATGTTAATATCATTGTATAATTAAAAAAATCAAAATTAATTTATAATATTTCCTTACTTTCAATCAAAATATCAACTTTGGTAGATTGAATATAACATACGTTGTTTTAAAATTCATTATTGCATTCACTGGGGATTCACTCAATGAACCTCTGACATATTATGTGCATTTGTGGCATATTAAACAATACCCTTAATTTTACTACATATTGGAAAATCCCTCTAAAAATCACATTATTTAACCCCCTACCAATATGAACCCAATACAACTTCCCAATTAAAAAAAACCCTACTTTCACTAGATATTGTAGGTATCCATTTTTTCACTAACATTTTTTATACTCCTTTATATTTTTTCATTAACTTTAAGCTCCATTTTTTTATCTTTGCTAATATGAAAACCTTTTACCCCTATATATCCGTAAATACATTATGTCATTTTTTCTTTAATATATGTCCCCCAATATGAACCCACGTGGTATGATATTGTTCCCCCAGTGAAGCCCCCATGATTGCGTTGTGGATATTCTAAAGAGATGAATTATTCATAATTAAAACATATAATCCAACAAACATAGAAATGACTCATAACTTCATGTAAGATCATATGGAAGTCAAATTATTTATTTCAAATTACCATGCAAACATCCCTAAAGATATGAATTCTTCATAATTAAAACATAAAATCCAACAAACATAGAAATGACTCATAACTTCATGTAAGATCATATGGAAGTCAAAATATTTATTTCAAGTTACCATGAAAACATATTTAAAGACGTGATTTCTTCATAATTAAAATATATAATCCAACAAACATAAAAATGACTCACAACTTCATGTAAGATCATGTAGAAGTTAAAATATTTATTTCAAGTTACCATGCAAACATATTTTACATAAAATGTCTTAGACATTTATTCAAAATCACCCATAGGTTCTAGCACACCGTCAGAATCTACATATTCAGATGAATGATTGGATGCAGATGAAGATGATCCATATTCTTCTCTTTCATCAACTAGAGCCCCATCTAAGTCAACATACATGCCACCATTTCAGGTTTCAAAAGTCTTATAGATCTATGACTAGGTTCAGCAGACTCTCATCTCAACATTGTTTCTTCTAGTAGAAACTTTTTCAAAATCTCTATGGTCTCGAAGCGAAGATTTCCTCTCTTCGTTAAATTAAAGTGATAGAAAAGTATGTCAACATCCTCCAATTTAAAAGGTCTATGCAGTGACGATTTATATTTGTACCCTTTCTTTTTCTATTTTCGCCAATTTGTTTATCAACTACCATATATGGCTTGTACACACCATTGAATGGGTGGGTATTTGTAGCATACCAATGTACTTCAACAACTATAATATATTCATTTTCTTTAATTACCTTTATAACCTTGGCAACCCAGAATGGATAGCCAAGTGGATCTCCATCTGCTAATACTGCTATCATGCAACCCTCCTTAACATCCTACACAGAACCCGTGTAATGATCTTCCATGGCTTCACATTGTGCACGTGATATTCTTGAACCAATATAGAATTCTCTTTCCTCTACCTATTGAGAATTCATAATTCCTTGAGATTGTTACTTTTCAGCAATGTGTCTTTCTTCCTGTTCATTTGGCATATTTTGCAGCCAAATAAATGCAGTCTTCAAAAGTGTACCTTCATTTCTTGATCTTGAAATGATATCAATTTGATTATTGAAAAAGACTCCCACCAAACTAAATCAACAACATCAAAGTACTCATATATATCTCTAATACATCTTTTTATTTCTTCCACGAATTCAGAATAATTTATCTCTCTCTTATGCTTTCGTGCATTATGCAGTTCAACAACTGATTGTAATAATATTATATTTGATGCAAATATTGGATGATCTAGAATGAACTTCAAAAATGTTAAACCTGATGACGATCCCCATTCTCCAATAGTTGAATACTTCTTGCCCCATATAGGTCTTTTCCCATCATTTTTTTTATACGAAATTGATGTTGGAAGCTAATGCCATTAAGTTGTTAAATGCATTTCTCCTCACCATGCGATTCTAGAAAAACCTTCGCATGTCAATAGTTTCTTCCAACACATGAAAAAGAGGCTCTGGAATGTATGATTTCTTAATGCATTCAATTAATGATGGCAGGATCCCAACATCCTTCCTCCTCAAGGTTACTAAAAAATGACTAAACATCTAAACAATATGGTCATGAGTGTGCCCAACAAGAAGGAAACCAACCTTTACCTTTTTAAAAATTCCCAACTCAACAAGCATGTTTATATATCCAAAAATAACTTGATTTTTGTTTTCACGGTTTGTGTTGTGTAATTACAGATACAAAACATTAGGAAGAATACCAGACCAATGAGAAACTACATCATGGATTATAGTTATGTTCATATTTGCATCATTATGAATATTTGGAGCTGTGAAGTAAATCCTTGGCAACATCTTCCCATTAGATACCATACAAACAACCAAGTGAAACTGAATAAAATTTCCCTCCTGTAAATTTTTTGGCATGTGGAAAAAATGTGGCAGAAATATTTTCTTTTGGTCCATACCATCAATTATCAAACCCAAATATTAATTTGGATTATCATAACACTTATTTCGATGACTATAGATTTTTTGTCTTCACTTGTTTGCTAATTGTGATGTTCTTGAAGTGCTTTGACAATGCAATCTGCACATAAAATAATAGAAACATATTAATAAATTTATTTTCGTAGTTGATAACTATCCAATTTTTAAAAATAATGTTATGAATGCATACCTCTTTGAATCTCTATTTACTGGAAATTGTTCATCCCTTCCTTAGTGGTGCTCTCATAATCCTTAGGATTAGGACTAAGTGGAAAATCTAACTCTCTATTTATTGGAAATTCTTCATCCTGCCATTCGTCAGTGGTGCTCTCATAATCCTTAGGATTCTAATTAAGTGGAAAAATTGACTCTCTATTCACAATAAAAAAAAAATTGTTGCCCTTCATCAATGTTGTTCTCATCATCCTTAGGATTAAGACCAAGTGAAAAAACTGTCTCTATTCATGGTGAAAGAATTCCTGTTACATTCATCAAAATGAATAGAGTTGCTGCATGATGAAGATGTCGATCCTACAAAAATAAAAACTTCATTATCAGAAGAATCCATGACCTTCAACCAAAAGATGTCGAATGATACAAATTCACTCTCTCCCAATGACAATTTTTCCCTCCAAAGTTTCCCCCCAAAAAATTTCCCTCCAAAATTTTCGTTTAATGCATTTCTTCGAAATTAAAACAAATTTTTGATTTAAATTATTTAACATTGACTTCATAACTAAATTAATTTTTATAATTAATATTTTATTTTTTATCCCACAATGAATAAAAGCTAATCTAAACCTATAATATTAACTATATATTAATTTTTTTAATTTTAATTTTAATCCTACATTCAAGAAATGCTAAAGCAATCCCACAATCTTCGCTATATAATAACATTCATTGTTTCTACTCGTCACATCACATCAAGTCTTTCGGGTTTTGTTAAAAGGTTTGGAGCAATTTTGCAGAGGAGTTGCATTATCATCGATAGCACATTCAACGAGAATTTTTTGCATTTGAAAGGTTATTTTTCCTTCTATTTTGACTATATAAAGAGGAATTTGCCAAAAATTTGTTGTTTTATGAGAAAAACCAAATAAACAACTGTATTTTTTCTATATTTTTATAGGGGAAAAAAATATCTAGAAATTTTCTATTTTTTAGGGCTTTGAAATGAAAAAATGGCTGTTAATTATTATTATTATTATTTTTAATTTGGTTTGAAGAGCATTTCAATTCTTGCATGGCGAGAAAAAAAAAAAAACTATTTTATTTAAAACAAAAAATCCATTTATTGATTTTTTATTCAAACATGCAAAACAAAAAAAATTAATTTTTTTTTTTTTAAAGCCCCACACACACATATATATTGTTTTTATTTTTTATTTTTAAATTGAATTTTATTTTTTAACTATATCTATATGGTTTCTTCAAATTTTTTTTTTTTTTAAATTGATTTTTTGTTTAAAGATTTTTTTTTATCAATTTAGTTGTTTTATATTTAAAAAAAAATAGGTTCGGAGGCCCATGGACAGGCTTGCCTGGGCCCGAGCAAGCCCACCTACGGGCCTTCGGTCCCCCGCTGGGCCGATTCCAGAAATTGTCCCCTCGGCCCAGCGAGGGGCTGAAGGTCTGTTGGCGGGCCTGTCGAGCCCATGCAAGCCCGCCCACAGGCAATCGGCCTAGCGGGGAGCCGAAGGCCCGTAGGCGGGCCTGCACAGGCCCGGCAGGCCCACCCACGAGCCTTCAACCACCCGCTGGGTTGGGAATCAGCCCCTCAGCCCAATGGGGGACTGAAGGCCCATGGGGGCATGCCCAAGCCTTCGACCCTTAAATTTTAAAAAATTTATTTAAAAAAATATTAATTTTATTTTTTAATTTATATATAAGAACGATTTACATTTTATTAAAAATAAATAAGTTATAATTGTTTTAAACTATATTGATTTATAAAAAAAAATTAACATAAAATTTAAATTATTTTTATATTTATATTTTTTTTAAATAACATTTATACTATTAATTTTTGTTTTTATTATATAATATATGTGTTTTTCTAATTAACATATATGGCATCAAAGAAGGTCTTTCTGAATGTTTCTGGAATAAGGACAACAATTCCATCATCTAAAGTTGCAGGTGAACGCTCTATGAATACTGCTGAACATATCCGAACTGAGAAACATCATAAAAGTGAAGCAACTGGCCCATCAAGTACATTCAAGATTATTTCTGAATGGGAATTCACGAAAAATAAATAAAATAAATTTTACATGGCATGTTAAAGATATTTAAACTGATGATAGTACACATATCTATCTATACTATGGTATGACTAACTTTGGTGAACCATATGAGGTGATGAGCAGAGTACGAGACATATGTTTGGTGCTGAATGCATACACTGTTTATGTTCTTGTACAATTTCCCAAGACACATAAAAAGGTTATATATCATCTCTCAAAGGTCAAGTATGACACATATGAAGAATCTACACTATTGTGTGATGAAATCACATCCAACATTTCAAATAACATTGTAAGTATGTTTATTTATATTTATATGTTATGCATTATTGTAAGGATCACTAAATTTCTTATAAATGATTGATCATTGACATATTGTATTTTGTTTGATAGGATTTTCCTAAGAGTCTTTCAATGATGTTGGAAGGTATTTATTTTCTAGAGCCAAATATTATGAATGTGATCAACAGTTTCCATATAGAGACAAAAGAAGAAAGGAGAAGGAAGCAAAAAGCAATAATCCATGACACTGCAATAGTACATACAGGGGATCATCAAAGAATCCCTAAGGTGGTTCAATCTAGCAAAGCTAAACATGTTTTTTTGTAGATGTCAAAACTGAAGCTGAAAATTATGTTACCATTAGTGAGGAGGAGATTAGAATTGTTGTTCAAAAGGAGAAAAGAAATAAAACACCAGAAAGAAAAATGGCCATGAATGTCTCTCTTCTAGTTGATGATAGGGAAATTGTTTATGTAGAAAAAGATATGTTAACCAGTAAGATGAAGAAATTAGAAGTTGGCCAATCTATTAAAATCACAAGCAACAACGAATATCAAGTGAAAGTTCTAAAGGCAACAAAGAAATCATAACACCATGTTTTGATTTAGAGGATGACATTATTAAAAAAAACAAAATGTCGTTTGAGATCACTTGATGAATAATAAATTAATTAATGGTGACAAAACATTTTAGCTTAATGCCAATCAATTCTATAGGCCAGATGAAGGACAATCTCAATATCAAATTAGAAACGCACATCAACTACATGTCCATAATTTGAAAACATTATTCAGGTACAATCCATATGCAAATGTGGTGGATTATGTGGTTCTTATTGATCCAAATCAAGTTCCCAACATAGAGGCATTTGAAAGGACACGATGTTTTAAATACAAATATTATGTAATTGGAGGGAACCATTCAACAGAGGCAAAAATACAATTGATCAATAAATATCCCAATAATTCTCTTGTTGAAATAGTGAAATGCATCATTTACATTGGTTTAACCAAAATATAGGAAAATTTATTGGCTTGAGATCATAATGCAAATAATGAGTATAGAATGTTTATGACTTTCATCTAAAGGGTTAGATTTATTCATAATGAATTTGTAGAAAAATGTGGTGGAGATAAGAAAAAAGTAAGTTTAAAATTTCAGAAGGAATGTTGTATGGAAACGTATTATCAAATTGAGGATAAAATCAATTCAAACAGTGGAAAAGTAAATTCAGAGACATGGATAACATTTTCCAGTTGGCATTTAGAACAGGGGAGCTATGGGAATTGATTAATGAAATTTTTGACATGTGAGAGAATATTTCCATAAATAATCGAAAGGTTAAAAATTATAAACCCATAATATGTATCAACAGTGAGAAAGGTCTCAAAATGAAGCAACATCCAGATGATATGACTATCACACCTTGGAGAACGTTGCAAGGAGTGAAGGATGACAAACTAGTCAAATCAATTCTATGTCATGTGAATTCAGGTGAATTGTCATTGGACGAAATGTGTTTAGAATTTAAAAAGTAAGTTTGTTGAATTATTTTTATTTTTTTTTATTATTATAATTTTCTTTTAAATATAACATATTTTTGTTGGTAGTATTTTCTATACATATCTCTATATTAACAATTTTTACTTTATTTATCCAGTCATAAGATTTATATGAAAATACAAGAACATATGGCTAGAATGTTGAATGAAGAGAGTTGGAATGATATTGTACGCAACTATCCAGAATCAAGTTCTATAGCAACACTTACAAATTGTTATTGCGAATTAAAAAAGTTATGTTGATTTTTACATTCATTTTATTCATATGTAAAAAAAAAATATGTTATTGCTTGTACTTATATTTGTTTATTTCATTAAATATGTCGAAGAAAGATACATGTGGAGTACCAAATACTTTCAAAAAAATTATTGAAAAAAATAAGTTGGAAAGGCCAAGAAAAAAATATCTTAGGAATTTTGAACTTGATCTTACTCTTACCCATTTCATTTGGAATGGGCTGAAATCTATCCAATATCAAATAATACAAGGTGATTGTAAAGACATTGCAAAACTAATACTCAAAAGGGAATATGCCCTTGTTATTCAGAAATTCCTCATGGTTTCATTTTCCCAAACATTGGATATCTTAGTAAGCCTTATACTTATCAATATTTTAATAAAGTGGTTACGAGCTTTCAAGAAATCACAACATCACCACTTTGGAGTTTGGTGACATTTCATTCAGACACACAATTTGCAATGTTATTAACAAGCTTCAAGGGAAAAACAAACTCAAGGATGCGACTTACATGGTAAGACATTGAAATTATATGTTTGATTAATGTCAATTTTTTTTTATTTATGTACAAGTTAATTGAACTTTTACTATATCATGTTACACGCAGAAGTCAAATCTTATTTCGTCCAGAGATCAACGAATTATAAGTGATTGTGAGTTCATCCATGTTGAATGTTGGAGAAAATATGATAGTTATAAGTCTATTCTTCTTAACCAAGTAGATGGAAAGAGTCATAGCTAGTACTAGTTCATGATGTTGTCGTAAAAAAGTTAACATATGGGGATAACGATGCAAAAGGAGAAATAGTTAGCATTTATAAAAACCGCAACCATTGATTAACTATCTTATAGATTTATGTTCAAATGAAGGAGATTGGGTTTTGGATTTATTTTCAGGTTCAGGTAAGTTTTATTATATAAAATTAAATTTTAATATTTTCTTTTGTAGATTTTATGTGTTTATACTAATTTACATACTTGTTTATTTTGTGCTTGATGATTAGGTACAACACTAGCATGTTGCCTATAAAAAGGAAGAAATTGCATTGTGATTGAAAAAGGCTCACTATAATGCAATTTTATTCAACAAAGAATTAATGCTCTTCAATTTCTTCCAGATGCAATGCAAGAAGTTCGTTTGAGGAAAAGAGATTTTAATAAATCATGTGTGGCAAAAAAGGTAAAGGAACCTCAACCACCGTTATATGGAATGATTGAAAAATGACATTTTGGGAGATTTGCAAACATGAAAGATCCATTAGAAGAGGAAAATGAGGAAACTCAAGCAGAAAATATTATGGAAGAAGAAAATAATGAAGCTGTAGAAGATGATGAACATAGATTATATGATATTGTTGATGACCTTTAAGTTATGCTTGCAAATCAAGCTCAATTTTGAGAGATATTCATTAGATTTACTTTTAATGTTTTGACTTTGATATTTTATGAGAAGAATGAGCATTTGATTACTGTTTTTTTTTGTGTAAGTAAGCTTTATATTAACAAAAATATAGTACAAAATTCTGCAGAAGCAGATTACTGGCCGCTGAACTGCAGGTCTTGCCCCATGATATCAGAAGAGTCTAGAATGACAGAGGACTGGAAAAAACTATATAATTGAAGACTGAGAGCATGCACACCACGCAGGGCGGCAGTAAGCGCGAGTGGACAGTAGACAAAGACAAAAGAAACCTGGAACGAAGACATATAACCTGCCGAGAGAGAAGAGCAGGGGAGGCCAGAAGGACTGCCGAATCAGAGGCGTTTGAACATTTCCAGAGCTGGGTTGGGTTTTGCCATGTAGCTTTGCCCAGGCCTGGAAGAGGCACCCTGCTGGTCACCTAAAGGTTCAGTCTTCTGCTCGTCGGCTGGCTTGTTGTCTTTCCCAATGAATTGCTGTAGAATCTTGATCAGCACAGTGAGTTTCTTCGTCATGGTGTCGACTTGTTGTTGGATTGCACTCAGTTTGAACTCGCTGCTTTCCACCACTGCCATGTGATCATGCGCAATAGTTTCAGCAAACTTCTTAAGTTTATGCAGCTGATCCGCGTGCTCCCCCTGGACGTCCATGGCTTTGGCAAGGAGGGTCTTCATTCGCCAAGCTTCTGCCTGAGTTCTTACGAACTGAGTGGCCCGGGTGCTGGGAGTTCCCGGGTCCTAGATCCAGTCGACCTCATTTTTGATTTGCTGATCAGAGAGTTTGATTTCCTCATCCTTGACCGTGGCCTCTAAATCAATAATTCTGCGCTTTTTTCGCTACGAGGTTCGCCTCTCGAACATCTCCCTGACTTGTTGCAAATCTTTGTTGGCAGATTGATTACGGCTAGTCTCCCCAGCCATAGTGCTACTTTCTTGCCTAGCAGAATCTCGATCATTAATTGCAGAAAGAGGAGGGACGAGAATGCTATCCACAGAAACAATTTCTGTCGTTGGGTAATTGAGAGTGATTATATAATCAAAATCGGGGAGGTTTCCGGCAAGTGATCGGATAAATTTGTGCAACTTGCACGTCTGATCACCATTATTGCAACGTGAAGGATTTTTGTTTGGGATTTGGGATAATTGAGCCCTCCTACGGTCGCCGCGCCCTGCATGCCCCAAAATGTGCCATGTGTCCCTATTCGTTGTAATGATTTGGCGGCTCATATCACCCCAGATTATGGCCCTACCCAAATCTTTGTCACTTGCTGCTTTCATGGTTGCCCTCATCCTGTATGTCCTTCGCATGCTGCTTGGAAAAAATGGTATACGCCTAGTCAGCCTGTTCATGCCATTATGGAGAAGGTCTATTCGACCCTCCGGACGGGCTCCACTGTCGTTACCATATCCATTTGTGAGAACTGGATGCACTTGCTCTTTAACTGCAGGTTGTCGACCTGCTGCCAACAGTTGTCCCATATTTCGTTGGGGTGTTCAATCCCATGATTAGCCAAGTGGTCAGTGACCGCATTGGCATTACGCCTTACTGCATGAAAGATGAGTCCTTTCATTGCCCCGATCATTTTGGCAATGTTGTCTGTGACTTTGGACAATCGCCAATGTTTGGTTACTTTGCTAGACGGCGTTCCTCCCTGGATTCTCCTGGCTACATTAATGGCCACCTCTGAGTCTCCTTCAATTACTGCATTGCCTGTTTGATTAGTTTGGAGGATCCTCAACCCCTTTTCCGGCGCTGCAAACTCCATTTCATTATTGGTGCCTTCCCCAAAAGCTTTGCTGTAAATGTAGAGTATGTCTCCTTCATGATTTCTGATGACTCCTCCAATCCCTGCTTGGCCGGGATTGCCTCTCGAGGCACCATCAGAGTTTAGTTTTAAAAACCCTTCCGGTGGTGGCCTCCAGCTCTTTGGTTCTGTGAAGTGTTGCTGTTGTCCGGATGAACCCGGTTGAGGAGCATTGAGCAAGTTAAAGGCTTCCAGTATTCGTTGGTCCTCGACCGAAGGATGATTGTCAGGATCTGCCTTGCATTTCACTAGGATTAGTTGGCGCATGTTTTGGATTAAGATGCTATGCAGGTATTCTATGCTTCTATGCTCATCCTGAAAATTTTTGCGATTTCTTTCTTTCCAGAGGGTCCAAGTGATGAAGCCTGGTAGAATTTTCCATATGTTGTTGATTCTTGTGTTGTTGGAGTAATTGGTAGGCCAGTGCATGATGGTATTGTGTATGGATTCCCTGTCTCTGTTTGTTTGCTTCAATTTAGTTTCCATTCTTTGCCATAATTGATCGACCCATTTGCAGGAGTTGAAAAGGTGGTTCATGGTTTCTTCTGCCTGTTTGCACATGGGGCAAATGGAGGGGCCTTCGAAACCTTTTCTGCGCAAGTTCTCCCACGTGAGGGTTTTCCTGCTCATGAGGAGCCATAAGAAGGTTTTTATTTTAGGCCAAAATGTGGCGTCCCAAACCTTGCTGCTCCACTGAGTCGCCTCCAGTTGCTCCGAGAGTTCAAGTTGCTCTCTGGCTTCTTTGAGAGTGAAGTTCCCGTTGCCTTTCATACCCCATCTCAGGATGTCGTTTTCTATGGTCTTCCTGATAGTGCGGTTATTTAGGCCTTTCAGGAGGTTTTTTGTGCTGTTATTTTCTTCAATTGGGTTCTCCTCATCCTGGACAACCCATTCCCTCCATTCCTGGTCGCAGCTGTTAGGGTTCCAGTAGTGGTGGACTGTGAATTTTCCCCTGTTCTGGCAATATGTTTTGAACTCTTCTAGCTCTGGTTGTTCCAGTTTTGGAAGCTGCTGCCAAGCATCTTCCCAAAAGAGGGCAGTTTCTCCGTTGCGTATCTCCCAAAAGCTATGGTCCTGAATTAAGTTGCGGTTTCTTCTGGCTAAGTTCCATATTGGAGAGCCCTCCGGAGTTTCTTGTATCCTGATTAGGTCCTGATTGTTGTAGTGGGGAGTGTATTTCTCCTTCCAGTGTATGGCCCACGGTAGGTTGATTTCCTTCAGCCAACGCCACCATAACTTGGCTCCACATGTCTTGTTGACGATATGGGGGTCAATTAAGTTTAAACCTCCAGCTGCTTTCGAGGTGCAAAGCTTGCTCCAGGCCACTAGTGCCCATTTTCTTTTTTCCGCATTACCACTCCATAGAAAGGATCGTTGGATGTTTCTAATCTTCTGCATGATGTCGCTGGGGGGGCGGCATGATGGAAAGCAAATACTGCGGAATGGCCTGCAGAACAGCTTTGGTTAGGACAAGTCTCCCTGCTTGGTTAAGAGCCCTGTGAGTCCAATGCTTGCATTTTTTCTCCAGTTTTGCTAAGATGTTTTCCCAATGAGTTTTTTGCCAAGGCTTGGTGGTGAGAGGGGCTCCCAGATACTTAGAAGGGAGAGAGATTTTTCGAAACCCCAGGATATTGGAAAGATGGATCTGGATGGCAGGATGAGTGTTGAAGAAGAATATAGTCGATTTGTCCTGGTTTATCTCCATACCTGAAGCTTTACTAAAGAGAGCATTTGATTACTGTTGCTATATGTTCAATATTTGTATTATTTTATTTTCACTTTAATTTTTATGTGAATCATTTCTTTTTGTAAAAAAATAGTGATTACTATTAATTTTCAACATAAAATTCATAAAAAATGCTATTTTTAAAGTTTGTTAGGATTTTCCCATAAAAATCGTTTATTTGACATGTCATTTTTGACAAAAAAAGTCTCAAAAAGTGTATTTTTCATTATATTTATATTGAAAATGTGTATTTTTTTGTCAAATGCATAAAAATATTGTTTTTAGTGACAATTATTTGATGTGCATTGAAATACTAATTAACATTACATAAACATATAGAAAATACTACCTTCCAGATATTGACCATTTTTTTTTATTTTTTTAACTATGCGAAAAAATTAAGATTTCATTACAAAAATAATTGAAAAAGAAAAATAAAGACACACAAATACATAAATAGACTTAAAAATAAATATCTTAAGGAAGAAGAAGGCATTAGAAAATATAAAGTGTCAAAAATCAACCCTCTAAAAAAAGGGGTTCATGTTGTATCAACACATTTTAAAATCATCATGAAAATCACTCATAGTTAAAAAAAATGTTCATACTTGATACATAAGCAAAATTAAAGTGCCAAAAATATCCTGGGAAAGAAAAAAAAAAAAAAAGGTGTTTTCTGAATCACCACTTTTCAAAATCGGATGATCTTTTGCTACCTCAAAAAAACAGGTACTAGGTAATTTTCTCGTTTGATTGGTAACTATGTTATAAAATTCGGTTTTTGAATGTGATGTGATTTGAGCATTTTTTTCTAGATCCTATATCTATGTTATCTGACTATGGAAGGGTTAGTTTTTCTTCATATGTGATCCATAACTATCTTGACATAAGAAATTTTTATAGTTGTTTCAATTTTCTTTGTCTTGGGCGAGGTTTGTTCACTATTTGATTTCCTTGTTTGGTTATTTGTGATCTAATAGGTTTTCAAATTGTGTGCTTAATCTAGTGCCTAGTCAATTTTTTTTTCTCTTCTAATGTGAAAAGTATTAATGAAAAAACCAAACTTGTTGAGTGTTAGGTCTTGTTTCCTTGTCAAGTTTTGGGTTTTTTTTATTTGTAAAACCATTGTAGGAATAGTCTTTTAGCTGTGACCATTGTATTAAAGATCCAAACCTCTTTAGTTTTGTTTGTGTGTGATTATTTTTCTTCCTTGATAAGCAATATTTTACATCTTTTAATTTCAAAACCTTGGTTTAAAGCTTTTCAGTGCTTGACTAGTACTTTTGCATTAACGTCTTCGAGTGAATAAATTAGTTAGTTAATTTCTTTCATGTGAATATTTTTTGTATATTATGTGGTTAATAGAGTGTGTGAGTCTTTCTTGCCACTTAGAAAAAGGAAAAGAGTTCTTTACCCTTCTTATAGATATATTCATCGAATTGAAACAAATTGCATGGTTCATGTAGTTTGCATTTGAGATTGATTTTGTGTATTTAAACACCATCGCAGTTGCATTATGTACCCATGATTAAACAACAACTAGTAAAATAAAGTGCTGCTACAATTTAATTATACTTTCTGGTTACAAAAAACCAATATTATATTAGGGTGTAGAGCCTTGAAATAGGATTAGAGAGGACACTTTTCAAGGATGTCAAACTTAAATTAGTTCCACTAAAGAGGGTAAATCCACTACAATGTCAGACGCTTGCCAGAATGCTCCTCTAAGATAGGAGTCAAGTACATAATTGCATCGGGAACTTATGGAGTGGCATCTCCACTGCATTTGTTCCTATCTTCATTGGATTGTATGCATCCAGGGATCTCTTTGAGAAACAAGGCTCATAATGAGAAATTGCTTAAACAATTTTAGGCTTAGTTACCCTACCTATGCATATGGTCTTGACCACATATGTCTTGTCGGTCGTTTGGCAGTGATGTGGTAGACTTGGTGGCTTATCTTTAGGGCTATTACCTAGACGATTGTGGGTCAGAAGTCCCCATGGCACTTGAGGCAAATTTCAATCACCATACCAGTGCTCCTGGGGGGCGATGCTCAACTCCATTAAGGTCACTTGGGTCAATCATGGTTGATATATGGAGGTTGGGTTAACTTCTTCCTAACTCTTCATTAGTCCAAGGTCCTTGTAGAATTAATCACCCTAGTCATCTTAGATTTTAGGCGGTACCTCTATATGTTGTTTACTTCTTATATCTCTTAGGTATTTTGTAGTGCATGTTGATTGGTTCAAGTCTAGTTGGCCATAGGCGTGCCTTATTTAATTATTATATATTCATCATGACTGGCCCAATTATCATTGATCTCGTAGATTTCAAAACCTTCCTCTCGAAGAGGAAGTCCCAACACCACTAAGATGTAGGATAACTCCCATATTGAAGGACTTAGATCAACTAAGAACATAAGGGTTATTTTTGGTGATAGGGGGGAAGAACAAGTTATACTTGAAGTGGTAGATGAAATTCCACTAGTAAATGTAAACAAACCTTTCAAAAATCCTCTTGAAAGCATACTTGTTCAAGTGAGTGCCAATTTTACACAACATTTTTCCTCTTTTTGTCATCACATGGCTAGTGAGAGTGGTGCATAAACCATGGGAGAGATGGGACCCTGTTCACCATCTATGTCAGGGAATTCTACTATGACGTCCTCACTACCTATGATCAACATGATAGTGTCTAGTCCTCTAACTTCAACTATGTCTCCCTTCTTTCTTTCGGGCTTAACACCAATTGTTCCTAAACCATGGGTAGTCTCCCCTCTTGCCAAATTCATGTTTAGTGTGAGAGAAAGATATATCTGATTCATAGGAGTTGGGTGGCTCTCACCTAGTTCTGTTATTCGTACATTCACTATATCTAGAATTGGACAATCATATACAGGGAATATTCTAGGGGGGTCTATCATTGTGCCTAGTCATTCTAGAGGCCATCATGCTTTCAGAGGATCGTTCAATCCTTAGCACAGTTCTACATTGGGGGAATTCCTTTTACCGAAGTTTCAAGTTCCTTTGGAGGGGTTAACTTATTTTGGGGCAATGTCCTCACTAGTACCAAATTTCCCACAAGTGTTCCTACTTATGGTGGTACTTTCATATCACGAGGTGACATAAGTGTTTGATTAGGACCAATATTCTTGACCGATAACTGAAATATTAGTTCACTTGATCCTTGCTACTTCAAATTTCCAAGGATGTAGCTATGGGTTGTGTGACTAAGGAGGAGTAAGCTATTTTGCATGTCCAACATCTCGACTCAATCTATTCATAAGTGAGAAACTTGAACAAATTTACCATCCTAACGAGAAACCTGGCCTCAAAATTAGAACTCTAACACCAAAATCCCTATTTTTGCGGAAAAAAATGAAAAAACACCCTGAAAATGAAAAGTGTTGATACTACATCAATGTTTTTTCTTTTCCTTTTTTTTGGGGGGAGTGGGGCAGTTAAAATTCCAAGTTTTTATTAGCAGTGACATTAAAAGCCAAAATTTTTGTGCAATAAACATGAAAAACACCACAGTAACGAAAATTTTGATGCTACATCAACATTTTTTTCGTTAAAATTCCAACTTTTTTAACAATAGCATTAAAAACAAAAAAAGTGTTGATGTCGGATCAACACTTTTTTGTTTTTAGTTAAAATTCTAACATTTTCTAGCAATGACATTAAAAATTAAATATCATGACTCCAAAAGGGCTTGCAATTCCAATAGTTTTCAACAATAGCATTAAAGATAAAATAATACGACTACAACAAACCTAAAAAAATTGAACTTTTTTCAACCATGATATTAAAGATAAATATCATGGCTCCAAAAAACATTAAAATTTTGACATTTTAATCATGGCATTAAATATAAATTTTGGAAAACATTAAAATTTCAACTTTTTTACACATGGAATTAAAATAAAATATCATGACTATAAAAAACCTTAATTTTTCAATATATTTCAAGGCCAAATATTATGACTAAAAAAAAACCTTAAAAATAAATTCCTAAAAGAAAGTGTCATTATATCAAGAGTAATTGTTTTCTTTTAAATGTTAAAAGTATAACTCTTCTAAAATCTTAGCCTAATACAACTTGACATATTGCAACAAAAACTTAAAAATCAACCATCAAATTGACAGGAAGTGGGGACGGACTTGACCCCATTGCAATGAAAACTTAAAAATCAACTATCTAATTGACACACAATGGAGAAGGATTAGATCCATTGTAATGGACCCTTAAAAATTAACTATCAAGTTCACACAATTTGGGGATGGATTGCTAATTGAGCATCGACCCAAACCCTCCAACTAAAAAAAGGTAAAAAGGTAAATTAATAAATAAATAAATTACAATTAAAAAACAAAACAAAACAAAACATTAAAAAATTGAAATTGAAAAAAAAAATAATAATAATAAAATTAAAATATTAAAAAAAAAAAAAAAACAAATTTCAAAAATATATAGAAAGAAAAATCAAACCTAAAAAAATCCTAAAAAAACTAAAGAACTAATATATATATATATATATATATATATATATATATAACCAACAATAACCCATAGAGGGGAAAAAGTCAAACATCATTTTTTTAAGTAGTAAATAAATAAACAAACAAACATATTTAATTAAAAAATAAAAATAAAACATAATTTAAAAATAAAATAAAAAATTAACAAACACAAATTAAATAATTAACCAAAACATATATATGAGAGGAAAAAAAAAAATTAAAAAATTAAAAATTAAAAAACTAATAACAAAAAACAATATGATATTCGAATTCAAGCTTCTGTGATCCATGATTTGTTAATTCATGAAAATTTTCAGAGAAAATCACATAGAGAATATTTGGTCGACGTGTAGTTCGAAACACGTCGACCAAATATTCTCTATGTGATTTTCTCCGAAAATTTTCATGAATTAACAAATTATGGATCACAGAAGTTTGAA
The DNA here is from genome assembly GCA_031772625.1 of Pinus tabuliformis. Classification (NCBI taxonomy): domain Eukaryota; kingdom Viridiplantae; phylum Streptophyta; class Pinopsida; order Pinales; family Pinaceae; genus Pinus; species Pinus tabuliformis. The sequence goes on along the minus strand of CM062813.1, from coordinate 265,467,252 downwards.
TTCGAATAAAAATATTATATGTTGCGACTAAGATAACTTGTCACTCGCCTGGGCGATACCAAGGGGTCAGGACCTAGACAATTGGAGCTTCCCGTAGCTCCATTCGCCCAACCCATGGCCCCTTGGCGTCGCCTAGTGGCAGGTTGATTTCGAGAATTAACCTTTGTGTGGGCAAGGTTGATCCTTGGAATCAACATGGTGCATACTTGAACAGTGCCAAGAGGTCACATGCTATGTCTTTGGAGCTGGTATCATCTCCAATCACCTGACCCACAATCCCTTAGCACTGCCTGGTGGGTAGCAGGTCGATTCTGAGAATCGACCTCTGTGAAGGGGCTATGGGTTGGGTGCCCGCTCCAATAGCCTAGCCAGTTTCCCCTTCGCTCCCTAGGCGGGCGAGAGGTTGTCTCAATCCTCACACATAATAATTTTTTATTTTTATTATTTCTTTTTATTTTTTTTTTGTTTTTTTATTTTTTATTTTTTAAATTTGTTCTTTTATGGTTAATTTTCATTTTTTAATTGTTTTTTTTTTTATTTGTTATGTACTATTTTTCTTTTGTTGTTGGTTTTTCTTTTTTAACTTTTTAATAATGTTTTAAATTTATTAATTTATTTATGGGTAATTGTTTAATTTATTTATTATTTATTATTTTTGTTTTTTTAATTTTGATTTTAATTGGTTTATATATATGTGTGTGTATGTATATATGGGGGCTAATTTTTTATAACAAATTATCTTTATTCTGTTATTTTGATTTTTTTTAATGAAGTTTAAATTTTTTTTTAAAACAATTTTTTGGGTTATTTTTACCTAAAACTTTATGTGAATTATTATTTTTGGAAAATATAAACTTCAAAATTATCATTTTGGACATAAAATTCATAAAACAAATCATAAATTTGCTATTTTTTCAATGTGTTCAATTTTTTTCATAAAAATCTTATATTTCACATATTATTTTTAGGGAAAAGTTCCTAAAATATGCATTTTTTAGTTATATATATATATATATATATATATATATATATATATATACTAATTTTTTTTGTCAAGTGTTTAAAATTATTATTTTTAGTGGCAATTATTTTATGTGTATTAAAATATTAATTAACCATATAGAAGTATATAAAAAAATCCTAACTTTAAAATATTGAATTCATTATTATTATTTTTAACTTTGCAAAAGATTAAAAAAATTATTACAAAAAAACATTGGAAAGAAAAACAAAATACACAATCTTAAAAAACGCTTTAAAAACAAACATCTTAGAAAGGAAAAAAGAAGAAGATGATGAAAACTTGAAAAATGGTTAAATAATAAACATTTTTTAAAACATGTGATTACTTAAGACATAAAAAAATTTAAAGTGTCAAAAATATTCCCCCCCTAAAAAATGCTTTTCAAAATCAACAACATTTAAAAAAATGTCCATACTTAATACATAAGAAAATTTTAAGTATCAAAAATATGCCCCCCAAAAAAACAAGATCAATGTTGCATCTACACTTTTCAAAATTGGAATAAAAATCACCAACATTTAGAAAATAATGTCCATATTTAATACATGAGAAAATTTAAAGTGCTATAAATATGCTTCTCAGAAAAAAGGTTGATTCTACATCAACATTTTTCAATTGGCATGAATATCATGATTTGATGTGACCTTTAAAAATATGAAAACTCAGTACAGTTCTCATTAAGTTGGTAACTTTATTCACATATAATATTGTTTCCAATGCTCTTCGACCATTGAATGGTCCACGACATTCAAAATTGAGACCATATTTTGTTGGTGTAATTGGCCTTGTATCCACTGATTTTTTGAACCAGTTAGTCGCTCAATTGGGGCAACTAATTATTACATCACTACCCCCTACAACTACACCTGCTTCTCAAGACTCAATTCTCCTGAGCATGTTGCTAAGATTCATATGGTGCAATCCACAAAATTGAAAAAATATCAATGATCTAGCTACAAAAAAAATAAAAAATCATTTTAAAAATGATCAAGGGTCACAACAAATCCAACAGATAAACAAGTGTTATATTAGGGAAAATAGGTGCTAAACTAAGGCATCCATGAAGAGGAAGGCTCTATCGCAAAAGTTACAATGTGCAAATAAAGAGAGGTTAATGTTACAGTTTGACATGATCAAACCTATGGAACAATGGAAATGACATCAACAATCAATAATGCATCAACGATGATAGGGAAAGACCTACCCCTATATGCCAAGGTTAGGAAAAAAGGAATAATATCTACTGGATGTTACAACAATAATGCCACCCTATCCTATAAAAACCACCCAAAAAGACTAGACCCATGGTTAAATCATATAATGAAAGAAATAAAACATGGATTAGGTAAAACTAGGACCATATATTTTTTATTTGTTGAGATTTATAATTTTTTGGGGTTTTTTTCTCTATCGAGTTCGACTCTTTCTTATGACTTTGAATGATGTGATTTAAAATCCATGTTTTGTGGACATGCATGCTTATATAAATGCTTAAGTATTATGACAAATGGCAACATATTTAGAGGACTAACATGTGCAACCTTTTAATCCCATCGGTGTGCCTATTACAAGCCAAGAGTCTGTGACTGGAAAGTGCAATGAAAGCACCAAGCATGATAAACATCAAACTGAAACAACTCACACTCAAAAATAAAAAAATCCTCACATTACACACCAACCAAAATGAAAATACATGTATGCATGGCACAACATAGTCTGATATGTTATGTTATGTTGTGCCCGCTACCAAGCACAGGCTAAGGATACCTATGGATGTGTATGAATTCATGGTAAATTGACAACATCATGTGGCATACCATGTTGGCGCCACGCCACATAGAATTGAATTGTTGCATTCCTAAAGGTTAGTGATTCTAGGGGAATCCTAGAATCATATCAATATCAAGAACTACCTGAGGACAAAAAGAGTGAGTGGTCTCATGAGCTACTGTAAATCCTTGATGATGGCCACCAAGACAAAATGGAGGTACAAGACACTCATCAATAGGGGGGTTTGGATTGGAAAATTTAGTGGAAAGTTTGGTACTAGATATCCAAGACTTGATTTGGTCCAAGGGTGGCACTTCATTAGATGACTTAGGAAATGACCCCTAGCCCAATTCAATATTTTGTTTTCCAATATCCACCATTTCCATATTAGGGAGAATAAATCCATATTGAGGAATATACTCCCTTGGATTATTAATTAAATCCATGACCTCCAAAATGGCTTGTTGTGAATGGAACTTAACATTGAGGGAGTAATGTGAAATAGTTGGAGTGATGCCATGTGGTTGGAAATCATCTTTGATCATATTCCATATTAGGATGGAGTTTTTAATCAACATTAGGAAGTATTTATGGGAACATTGAATATGTAGTCTCTTCCACTAGAAGTGGCATGTGCTCACCATACAAATCTAAATTTTAATGAAATGGCACCACCAAAAGATCATAAGTATGATGGGATCCACTAATGACCAAAGAGATCACATGCATGGGAGAAATAATGGTAGAAGGAATATTAAGTGGTAGCATTGGAAAAATTCCCATTAATGATGAGTTCTTAAATAAATCCACACTGACATTAGCATATCTTTAAGGGTTGTCACCAAAAAATGGAATTGAAGTGCCCATAGAAGTTAATTTTGTCGTCAGCATGCAATAGATAAGTTGATCAATTGTAACAATATTGTCTTCAAGAGGGAAGAAAATATTGCAAAAGGAAGACACCACATCAATCATAGCATAAAACTAACATCCAAGGAGAAAATCATACTCAAGTGGGGCATCAACTTATTCTACATCAATGATAATAATCCCCCCTCCCAAGATCGATGGAAAATGTAGTAGGATATTTCTAGTAGGATGAAGCCATTATACAAGTGGAGGATCCTTCATCCACAAGAGTGTGGTAAATATCTGTGTTAAAGATGCCAACCAAGATATGGAAGAAAATCTAATGGGATAATTGATGTTGACTTGAATCAATGTCAAACATAATAAAGTTAGACTCTAAGGGATCAACCCCTATGATAGTAGTAAAAAAGTTTTTGCATTATGTAGGGAAGCTTTGCAAAACATCTAAAGAAGACATGTCACATCAAGCTTGGGATAAATCCTCAAAAATACCATAATTTTGGGAAACCCTAACATTAGGATTTGTGTTGAATGATAGAGAATGTCCTTAGGTGAGTGGATCAATGTCTCTAAAATATTTTCTATCATGAGAGGTCCATTGGATTCAATGGGGATGGGCAAGTCCTTATCAAAAGAACTACTCTTTGGAGTCCCATAACTTTTTTCTCTTATCATCAAGTTCATTGCCTCATTGCATGTAAGGATGTCCAATTGGCCTCCATGAAAACTTGGTCCTCATGTCCTTGCACACAATGAAGGAAGATGAATCACAACCATTTTTTGTTTTGGTTGGGTGGTGAATGGATGTGTCAAAACAACCCTGGGGGCTTTACTCAATAAACCTCTTACATATCACCTGTGTTTGTGGCATACTATACAATAACCTTAATCTGACTACAAATTGGAAAATATATCTAAAAATCACATTATTTAACCCCGTAACAATACGAACCCAATACACCTTCCCAATTTAGAAAAACCCTAATTTTACTATATATTGTAGGTATCCATTTTTTCATTAACATTTTTTATGCTCCTTTATATTTTTTCATTAACTTTGAGCTCCAATTTTTATACTTGCCAATATAAAAACCCTTTCCCCCTATTATATGCTCAATATATTGTCATCTTTTCCTCAATATATATCCCCCAATATGAACACACATGGTATGGTATTGCTCCCCCATTGAAGCTCCTATGAAAACAACAAACTAGTCCCTGATGATGAGTCAAGTGTTCACATGAAACATTAGACATTTCCACTCTTCATAGCATAGATATATCTAGAAATTATTTCTACTATAACAAACTATTGTCCATGGTGAATATATTAAAATGTAATTGAGTAAAATACCTATCAACAACAAAAAACATAATCAATGTGACTCTAAACGACCTCTCGATTCCAAAAGCCATGCTACAAGCTATTAGGTCTCTAACCTACTACAAACCATTGATCAACATGATCACTCAATCAAACTCATCACCATTACTAGAAATGGGATCATCAACAAGAGGTACATAAACGTCATCTAGCTCAAAGTCTTTAGACTCCTCAAATCCCTCAAACTTATAATATGGTGGAAATTGTAAAACCTTAACATGCCTAACCAATGATTTTAGCTTGTATGAATGGTTCATATCCTCAACCTTATAATATGGTAGAAAAAGCTTAACATGCCTAACCATTTATTTGGTTTGAGCAAAGTTTTTGTTAAGGCCACAGTAGAGGAGTTCAACAATTAATACCACAATATCAAAGTACATAAAGGGTTTTATGTTTTTAATTAAATGTCCATCCCATAACCTCACACATGATATAATTCAATGAAAATGTTGGAATCCTACCAATCCTAAGATTTTGAAAACTGATAAGTGCATTGAATTCCTTTTCAGAATATGTTAGAAGTGCTTAAGGATTCATGAGATTAATTGCAAGTATAAACATGAGCTTTGAGTGTTTTTATGTAAATTTTATGTGCAAATTAACATAAACAAATGACTGAACAGTAGCATATAACAGACATGAACATCACCATAAACAGTGTCACAGTAGCACATGATGAAGGATTTCACCCCTCCTGGGCTATGTCTCCTTGGTCCAACTTCTAATGGCTTGACCCTCTCTATTATGCTCAAAAGTGTGAATACATCAATTTACAATGCTCAGAAAGCTCTGAAACCTTTTCCAATGGCTCCAGAATACCGAAAAATGCCTTTGTAGACTCTTTATGCTCTTGATTTGGTAAAAAATGAAGAATTTATGGCTTTCCCAAGTCTTCTGCTAATAAACCGCAAATTCCCCAAAATCCGGCACCATCCTACAAATTTGCCCCAAATCCTGCTAACAAAGTGACAATTACACCGATTTTTGGATGTAATTGTTGAACACTTTAAATGCCCTGTAGTGCTTATGATCAGAAAATCGTGACCATATGGGGACCACGTGCCCAAGGCTAAGGGCAACGACCAACCCCTGCCGATTGGGCCCATGCTCCACTCGCTGGTGGTCATTTGGTGGTGGTGCGTCCAAGGGTTGGCCCCAATGTGTTGGCCCTTTCCCCATATTAACACACCCTTACAATTCAAATATATGTCGAGTTATGATATGGTTAAGTCATAACCGATGGCGCGTTGGTAGAAGGCTTTGAACTGTCACTTGGTGGTTGTGGGTTCGGCGCCTGCTGCTGCTACTCAAAAATCAACTCAAAATTTTGGTGGCCCCCGAGATGCCATGTGTTAGCGTTTGGTTGGGCCACATGTCAACCCATGGTTGGCCACCAACCAACCAACAAATAAAAATACGCCTGCACCCAATCCAAAATTGACACTTGGCACAATGTGATTCACCGAAGGTTGTTGACCAGTCAAACTTCCACATAGACCTACACAATCAGTGGTACAGACTACTAACTAGGCTATCAAAGTTTAAAAAATTCACCTATTTGGGAAAGTGAATAAAACATGATTTTGGGAGCATATAGTATCTGTTTCACGCAAAATGAGTTGTGTTGGATTCAGGATGATGAGCACTACACGTTCATTCAATTTGTACACTGATTTGACAAGTTTGAATTTTGAGCTATTTTTTAATCACCTGATCATTCCTCCCTACTAGAAGCCTTTTAGAACCCAAAATTTCACTTTCAGTTGTCCAACAGGTGAGGGTACAGTTTCCTCACCTTTCCAATCTTGATCCATTTGGATTTTGAAGGATTTGTTCCTTTGAGCCCCAATCGAAGGTAATCCACACTCCCTCATTTTGAAGACCTTGTTCTTCTATCAAGAATGTTGTCTTGTTGTAGTTCATCAAGGTACTCAGGAGAAAATCCTCAATGGAAGGAATTTGGTTATTTTCTCCTTAATCTTCTATCAAAGGAGGCTCATACAACCTTAAGTTTTCAACATTAACAACAACATAAATTTGCATATATGAAGGCAAATCCAACCTGAAGGCATTATTACCAATCGTTTCCAAAATTTTGAATGGACCATATCTAATTGGTTTTTAGCTTTTTACCTTCTCCTTGGAGCGTCTCTTTTCTAATCTGAAGCCAAACTTCATTATAGACTTGGAACTTGTGTTATACATGATACTTGTCATGTCTTGCTTTGTACTTGCCTTGGCTCTTTTCTAGCTGTTCTTGAACTCTTTGGTGTACCAATTGGATTTGTTCAATGAACCTTCTTGCTTTGTTTATGTCACTATGACCATCAATAGCAACATCCTTTCCAAAAATGAAATCCAAAGGAGACTTAGGCAAGTATCCAAAACATGCTTCAAATGACGATGTTTGAGTTGAAGAGTGCTTGGCCCAGTTGTAAGCATGTTGAATGTAGTGAAAATGTTCATCCCATAACTTAGGATGCTTGCTGCAATACCCACGAAGAACATGTATCACTGTCTTGTTCACCACCTCTGTTTAACCATCTGTTTGTGGATGAAATGTTGTACTCTTTTTTAATTTTGTGTCCATGAATCCCCATAAGCTTGACCAAAAATTTCCAACAAAGCGAGAATCTCGATCACTAACAATGGATGTGGGAAATCCAAAATGCACCCATACATTCTAAAAGAATAACTGAGTAGTTTGTTCAGCTATAATTTTCTTTTTACATGGTATCAAAATACACATATTATTGAACCTATCCACAACTACATACAAATGATCATGACCTATTTTTGACAATGGAAGACCTCCTACAAAATCCATAAAAACACTCTCCCACGGTTGTGAAGGAACAAAAGTGGTGTTCACAATACTAATTTCCTATTGCTAGGCTTACTGACTATACATAATGAACATCCTTTAATAAAACGTGACACACTTTCAAGCATACGAGGCTGATAACAATACCTCTGTAGATGTGCCACTACTTACTTACCCAGAAATGACAAGCAATAAGAGAAGCATGTGCCTCTCTTATGATGTTGACTCTTTCTCCCTGTGGAATACAAAGCTTTCCAAGATGGTACAACAAGTTATCATGCAAATGATAATCCAATTCCTCTATTTGGTTACCCTGACTCAAGCTTGCATAAACATCCTAAAATTCATTGTCTAATGCATATTGCTCAATATAACTTTCATGCAAAACAAATTATGCTTGAGTAAAGTAGTTGCTCTAATAATAGGCCTAGAAATCATATCAGTAACTTTATTGTAGATACTTTTCTTATACCTTATTACCAAGTGGACTTGTTGAAGAAAACCCATCCAATGAAAGTGCCATTGTTGCTACAATTTAATCATTGCACCACTGAAAATTTATGAATGAAATGAAATGGGCTTACCATGTTACATAAGGTCTACACCTATGGCATAGTCACATACATCAACCTGAAACTCAAACGATTTTTTCAAGCCTAGAAGAGCAAGTATAAAGGTTGAACTGATCTTTTGTTTCAAAGCATCAAATGCCTCTTGTTTTTTGCCTCCCCACTAGAAGATCTTTTGCACAATTGCCAAAGAACGAAAATGAGCTACAATAGAATAAATTTTAATAAAAATTTTCCTCCAACATTGGGAAGCTCCAAAAAAACTTCTTATTCAAATGACTATCTTGAGCGTTGACCGATCCATAATGCCGTCAATCTTGGAGAGGTCTAACTTCAACTCACCTTCTCCAATATTATGGCCCAAGTACATCAAAGAAGTTTTACCCAACTCATACTTTGACATCTTCAATAACAACTGTTATTGACATATGAAATCAAGTACTTTTATCTTATACATGACATGTTCATAATGAAATTTTCTTAAAATGAAAATGTCATCTAAGTAGACTATCATGTCCAGAAATGGCTTCAATACATCTTTCTTCTCATGCATAAAGGTAGTAGGATCATGGCAAAGACCAAAAATAATAACGAGCCATTCAAACAAACCTTGCTTGGTTTTGAATGTCATCTTCCATATGTCTCCTTCAACAACTCTACTTTGATGATAACCACTCCTTGACTCCCATTTAATGAAATTATTTCCATTCTTCTTGGTCGCAAAAATAATAGGTGCACCACATGGTGAAGGAGATGGTCAGATGATCCTTTTGTTCAGCAACCCTTGGATTTGCTTTGTTATTTCTATACTTTCCCTTCTTGACATCTGGTGCATGTCAATTCTAGGAAGAAGACACTTTTACTACAATGGTATTTCATGTTGGATTCTCCTCTTGGGAGGAAATCCCTTTTCTTTCTGAAACACCTCATCATCATGGTTAACTACATCAACCAAATTAGTTTTCAGTTTTGAATCAAAACCTTGAAAAGCTTTATTATCAACATCATTCTTGGGTTTGATCGTTAGAAGTACAAAACTTTTGCTAGAATTCACTAGTATTTTCATCTGCCCCACATTAACAAGTGAAAGATTTACTTTCTTGCTATGAGCTCTCACAATATATTCTACTCCATCTTTGAAAAAATGGTATTTTCTTTCATGTCTATGGAAGATAGTTTTTTTGTCATAGAGATATGGTCTACCCAAAACTATACCACATATGTCTAATGGCACAACATCAAGCTCCACTTCTTCTATGAAATTTGCAGTAATGGCGAATTTCAGTTTACACTTTCTAGTTACTTGCAATTGTGCATTGTCACACACCCATCCTAGTGGATATGGATTATGATGTGGAATGGTTTCCAAGTTTAAACTTTTGACAATTTTTTCAGAGATGAGATTGGCTTGAGAGCCACTATCAAAAAGAGTATCAATTTTTCTATGTTTTGAGATTACCCTTATGTGAAAAAGTTCTATCCTCTTCTTTTCATTTGGAGTTTCATTGTGTAAATTTGAAGTACTAGTGCTAGCAATGGATTCTTCTCCTTTCATACCCCTGGCTGTAATTTTAGTTTCATCACTCGAATCGAATCTGGAACCTTGTTAAGTGGTTGCAACTGTCTTTTGTTTTCCCTTGTTGTTGAATTTCTTTGGTTTCATTTCGGGATGAAGCTTCCAACAATGAGCTTCATCGTGACCCTCTTTGGAACAATGTTTACATATTGTTTTCTCTCCTTCCTTTTTAATGGATGCATTTTCCTTTCCTTTCCCTTTGAAACCTTTTCTTTTCCTTTACCCTTGAATGGATTTTTACTACCCTCTTCTAGAGCATTTTTCCCTCTTTCCTCAAGATGAGTGGCTTGCACACGAAAACCGGCAGGATATCGAAAGGGCTTCGAGCGGTAAGCAGTTTCAACCAAGTCTCGCTCGATGCCACACACTTGGTGCCACGCATCCGGCGGAAGAGAGAGAAAACCGCTCACATCGGATGGATAAATGTCATGCAACTTACCCGCTCGATATGGACGGAGACAGTAGGATCTAGAGGCTCGATATCTACGGCAGATATGCAATCTGATAGATGCCCATAATCAATGGGGCAAATAGGCTGAGTTGTATAAAGTTTGAAGTCCGACATGAACGATGAGTTGGCAGAGGAATCATGTTCGCAGGCAATCTAGGAGTTAAACAGAAATAACGACTGTTCAAACATTTCCAAGAGAACTGACACTCATTTCATTATGAAACAGGTGGCCACCTCCCTATAAGGCATTACACAATGATGATGACGTCGAACAGAGGAATTCAAATGGACAGAGGCAGGAGAACCAGAGCGCCGGGAAGCGGAAACGAATAGTCAGAAAGCAGATTGGCTTTAAAGCCACGAACTGACAGAAACAAAGCAAGCAAGGAGAGTTAGTTAAGGCAGAAAGCCAAGAGCAAAGAACAGAGAGAAGGAGCCAAGCTGACCTGAAGGCAGCATCGAGCGAGACAGAGCTAGAGAGAGTCAGAGAGTCTGTGTACTCCAGAGAAGGCTTGAGAGGTTCAAGCAAACTCCTCTATATGTAGCCTTTCATGTATGAGTCTCAGATTGGGCTCATACTACTGTGACCAATAGAGGTCGAGTTTCAGTAAGGAGAGTCTATGTACTCCAGAGACTTGGGGGATTCAAGTCCAGTCCTACTGATTTATATTTGTTGAGTGAGACTCAAATTGAGCTCACCGTTGTAAAAACTCTGCTTTGAAAACATAATAGAGAGGCCCCCACTGAAGGCTGGACTAGGAGACGCAGCCTAGGAGTATTGGGTGAACTCCTCATTAAACTTATCGTGTTTACATGTTTTCCTGTTATGTTTTCTCTAACTGCTTCAGTGTATATGTATTTCGCAATCTTATCAATCCGTTGCATAAAATGACATAGGCACATCCATGCACATGAGTCTATAATACCTTGAATTCTTTGTCCTGGATAAATTCCAGATCATCTAGCCTCAAGGAAGCTAGCTGAATCTTTATGTCATCATCTTGAAGGTTTTGAATTCTACAATAGACGCCAAATGATGAACCGAATTTTCAAGCTTATCTGTATTCACTTTACCATTATACACAAGCAGTTCAAATTTAACATCAAGTTTTAACTCAGGTGATTTAGCAGTTCCTTTTGAGGTATGTTGATGAGTATGAGTAAGGGTTGTATTAGTGGAAGAGGGTGAAGATGCTTGTGAAGATGAATATGAAGAAGATGGAGGAGAGGGTGGAGGTTTACCTCCATTTCCATTACCTCCTCCTTCTGAAGAACCTTCTCCTTCGGGAGGCTTGGAGATTTCACCCTGCAGTCTCGTATTCCTCTCTTCATAGAGGATCTTCACCATATCTGTCATGTCAAAGAAATCCTTCCTCAAGGCCTTACCATCCTCTATCATTTTGTAGGCTCTCCTTCACGAGACATGCTCATTGAAGTCTCAATTGCAACTTGAGGAAGAACTGGTGGTGGAGATTGTGGCAACCTTGCACTCCTTCTCCTTGACCCAACTTCAGGGCTTTCAACCAACTTCCCTTCTCCTCTCTTGAGCTTCAACCTTGTAAGCATGACATTCACTTGCAAACAGTAAAATCCTTCTTGCACAAAGAAAACCAAGAGCTCTGATACCAAACTTTATCTGATAGGGATAATTAGTTTGTTGTGCTAAATTCCTTTTCAGAATATGTAAAAAGTGCTTAAGGATTCATGAGGTTAATTGCAAGTATAAACATGAGTTTTGAATGTTTTTATGTAAATTTTATGTGCAAATTAGCATAACAAATGAAAGAACATAAGCATATAACAGACATGAACATCACCATAAACAGTATCATAGTCGTACATGATGAAGGATTTCACCCCTCTTGGGCTACATTTCCTTGATTCAACTTCCAATGGCTTGGCCCTCTCTATTATGCTCAAAAGGATGAATACATCAGTTTACAATGGTAAAAAAACTCTGAAACATGTTCCAATGGCACCAGAATGCCCAAAAATGCCTTTATAGCCTCTTTCTGCTCCCGATTTGGTCAAAAATTGAAGAAGTTATGGCTTTCCCAAGTCTTCTACAAATCACACTGCAAATTCCCCAAAATCCAACACCATCCTACAAATTTCCCCAAACCACGCTAACGGAGCAACAATTTCGTCGATTTTCAAGCAAAATTGTTGGACACTTTAAATGCCCTCTAACACCTATGATTTGAAAATCATGGCCATATGGAGGCTAAGGCCAACGGTCCGCCCTCGTCGGCTGGGCCCCCACTCTAATCGCTGGTGGTCATTTGGTGGTGGCGCGTCCAAGGGTTGGATCTTTGCTTGGATTGGCACGCCCTTACAATTTAAATATATGTTGATTTCTAATACGGTTAAGTCATAACTGGTGGTGCTTTGGTAGAAGGCTTTGGCTGCCATGTGGTAGCGTCTAGCTGGGCCACGTGTCAGCCCGTGGTTGGCCACCAACCAACCAACCAATAAAAATATGCCAAATGCACCCAATCCAGAACCACCACTTGGCACAATGTGATTTTTTGAAGGTCGTTGACCAGTCAAACTGCCACACAGACTTGCGCTTTTAGCAGTACAGACTACTGATTGAGCTGTCAAATTTTTGCAAAAATCCATCTGTTTAGGAAAGTGAACAAAACATGATTCTGGGAGCATACGGTGTCTGTTTCACGTGAAACGAGTTGTGCCAAATTCAGGATGATGAGAAATATGCAGTGGTTTACGTTCCACACCGATTCGACAACTTTGAATTTTGAGCTATTTTTTGAGCACCTGATCAGACATGGAATTCTACTTTATCCATATGACATCTAATAAGCTTGGAACCAATCTCAAACATATCGAATTAATTAATGGTAATGTTAAAAATTTAAGTAAAAGGATAAAAAGGAAATATAAAACTTTTACTTTTAGGAATTTAACATTACAATTGATTGCCAGTGTTATCGGGGTTGAATTAGCTTTTTTGTCTAGGTTTAAGGTTTTTGGGGGAGGGGGTGTTATTTTTAGAGCCAGCGGGATCACCAAGTTAGGCTCAATTTGTATTGGTTAGGTACCAAACTAGATAATTTGGTACCTAACCAGTACAAACCAACCCTCGAGTCTAGTCAGCTGGCCAAATCAATAATACACCTAGTCCAACTGGTTGCTTTGACTAATTTCAATTTAAACATGGCCAATTTTGAAACTTTGTATCTTCTGTAATCCCAAATAAAGTAGTATAATGAAGCCAACTTTAAATAAAATTAGACATTAAAATTTAAATACGATATTAAGGAAAAACAATATTTATCAATATTTAAAAATACATATAAAAAAAAATACATGAATACAATTTGATTTATTATTGTTATTATTTAAGAAAAACTATGATCTAAAATATTTTATTAACCATTTTTAATTATTATTGTTATTATTTAAGAAAAACTATGATCTAAAATATTTTATTAACCATTTTTAAACTAATAGATTTTTATTTTTAAATAAATATCTAAATCTTAAATTATTAACTTCTTTGAAAAAAAAACTTTTTATTAAATTAATATTTATTTTAAAACCCAAAAAATAATATTCAAAAAAAATTATCATATAAAATCATCATAATAACTAAATCATCATAATAACTACCACCAATAAAATTATATGCTGAAATTAAATTTAATCTTAAACATCAAATCAAATAATATCCTTAATTGCAATTTAATGTTTTACGAAAATTATTATATATCATCTCATATTCATATTTTTGTTATTTTTTTAAATTAATAAAATTCAAATTAACTTTTCCAATTAATTGATAAATGTCAGCCTATACGTATAGCATAATGCTTTCCCTTACATAATAGAAATAAAAATTCTCCCAAATTGAAGTAGAGTCGGTTTCTTTTACATAAATGACCTAACATTGGAAGAAGGTTGCGAAGGCAAAGGAATTACTTGGACGATTAAAAATGGTCAGATTTCAAAATTTTTGGTAATAACCGTATTTAATAAATAAATCTAGTATTATTAAAAAATTTCTTCAATATTTAAAATTTTAAAATTTAATAATATAATTTTAGAAAAATCTCTACCATATTTAATAAAAATCCTTATCATATTTATAAAAATCTTACCAAACTTTCTATGATTAAAAAAAAACAAAACAAAAAACAAATCGGTTAGACTACGAACAAACTTCTAATCGTCAAAACTTATTAGCACTTTCGGAAAATTAATTATTTCAACAAATTACAACTTAAGGAATTTCTAATCGTCAAAACTTATTAGCACTTTCGGAAAATTAATTATTTCAACAAATTACAACTTAAGGAATTTCTATTCGTCAAAACTTATTAGCACTTTTGGAAAATTAATTATTTCAAACAAATTAGTCTTTTAAATTAAATGACCCAACATTGTAACGGAATTTCCATTCGTCAAAACTTATGAGCACTTTCGGAATATTAATTATTTCAACAAAGTAGTTTTATTTGTGATGATGATGGCGACAATTTACTAATGTCGTACTAATGATTGTCTTCAACAAATTGATTTTAACAAATTGATTTTATTAGGTAGGATGATCGTGACAATTTACTAATTTTGAATGGATATATCCCTACAAAATAAATTATATATATATAATTTAATAATTAATTTTATTTATTATATTTGGATGAGTTGATTTTAACTAAAAATTATAATATTATTTCATAATTTAAAATTTGTTTTTTTATTATTTACTATTATTTAAATTTATTTATTTGTTAGATGAATAGTTGAGATCTTATTATTGGTAGTTTAGTAACTTCTATTTTTTTCAGAGAGAAATCATCATATGGCCGAAGCCAGCAGAATTTTTTTTACGGCCGAAGCCAGCAGAATTTTTTTTACGGCCGAAGCCAGTAGAATACGGCATAGCCGTTATAAATATCGTTGTAGCGAAGGGGGCTCAATGAACGCCTCCGCAGGAATCGAACACGGCTATCCGCCCCAGCCATCATATCATGCACGTCATGTGCATTAGTAACTTCTATTTTTATTAGTTACTAATTTTTTGTTTTTAGTTTTATTTTCTTTTTATTTAACTTTTTGATTTTTTAATTTTTTGATTTTTTGATTTTTTTATTAGAATTTTTTCACAATAGTTTGAATTTAAAATAGCTTACTATTATATTAAAAACATATTTAAACTAAGTGAAAAATACTAGCTATTATGTAGCCCTTGTTTATTTATTAAATTGATATATAATATTCTTTTTATTTATAAGATAAAAACCCACTTCTAATCACTACTAAAATCTATAAAAACATACACACTTTAAATAATTTAATAAACAAATTTAATATTCATATAAATTCAAACATTAAAAAAAACACATTTCATTCTATATTTTATTCATCTAACCTAATATATCTCTTATAGTGTTCAATATCCAAGTTCACTCTTTGGTTCATATTTTAGAAATATTCTTACTCTTTTTAAATAACAATAATTAAAAACAGGGATCTTTAATCTTTTAATCGGGTGTTAATGGTTTCTTTATAAGTATTTTACTTTTTCTTATTTGTAGTCTCCCTATGGTTATATATATTCTCTCAAAATCTAGTTATGATAGTGCTTTAAATAGTATTAACATATTAGAGGGCTTCTTACTCTAATATTCCACAATGACTTAACAAATAAATTCCATCTATAGTCCAAGCTCCAACCCCTTTTGAGCCTTTCATTGAATTTTATTGTTATTTGAGGCAGTGATAAGTAGTTTTTCATTAAATAAATACGAAGTGTTTATAGATTAAGTACATAATCACATGCTTAAAATTTCTAAAATAAAAATTAGTGATTGTGTATTATATTTAATTTTGAAATTATTTTTCAAAAATGTTTTCGAAATTGTTGCCTCTAAATCTCCCAACCACATAGAATCATTAAAGTAAAAGATATTGATAATATTTTTTTTTATAAACCAAAATTTTCCATCTTTATATTTAAATAAGCTTTTCAACCTTCATTGATTCTTTATATAATTTCAATTTGGCTTGTAATAAAAATCATTTTATAGACTTCTTCCAGCATAGTATTATTATAAACAAAATCATATCATATGATATGATTTGATTTAGTGATCATTACCTTTGTTTTATTTGTATTTATACTTGCTATTATTATAAACAAAATCATATGATTTGATTTGATTTAATTTAGTGATCATTACCTTTGCTTTATTTGTATTTATAGGTGTCCTAATATAATTACAAAAATATTTAAGAATTTTAAGTTGCTTATCAAGGTTAAACAGACTCCTGGTTAAAAGGACAATATCATCCTCATATAAGAGGATGATGACTAATCATGTAATCTTTGTTCTTGCACAACCTACTTCCTCTAGGTATTCATATACTGTGTCAATATAAATATAAAAAATAACAATTGATATAGAACAACCTTGCCTAACCTCTATGCTACAGTTGATTTCCTCCATCTAATTCTCATTATTTCTAAACTTGGAAATGCCCTAGAGAAAACCTAATATCTTCTAGCTTTTTCCATAGGTTATTTTTAGGGACCATGTCCAAAGCTTTTTGGAAGTCAGCAACACATGGCGTTAACATTGTTGTTTCAATAATATTGAACTATAATTTTGAGAGTAATTAGGTGATCTAAAATGAATTGTAACTTCAAAAACTAGCCTATTTCGTTTCTTTCTAATCACAACTTTTAGATCATGAGCTAATATTCTCCTCCATTAATAGAATTTAGTGCATACAACTTAGATAGAAGAGGGCTTATTAAATTAGTCCTATAATTTGAAGGATTGTTTTTATCATTGCTTTTAAAGATAGGAACAATAAGAATTTTTGTCCAAGGCTTACGAATGTATTCCTTAACTGTTATGTCAAAATCACTAATGAATATGAAGAATAATAATATAGTCTTTGATCCCCCATGGTGGGTGTCAAATGATGGAAGTGATTTGGTGGAAGGTGTGTCAGTTCGGGAGAATGTTGGAATTGACTGCACACTCCACTTAGTATTGGTTTAGGTTGGGCAACTATAGGCACTACACCTATGTAACCAAGGCCATTAACACATGCATTCAAGGTTGGTGCAAGGAGGGGATGACAAGGTTCATTAATTGGATTGTTAAGTAGATTTATGAAATGCAGGGGTATTGGTTCATCATAACGGTGGTTGGGATTGTTTCCAAGCACAATGGGGATTTGGGAGGAGGTACAACACATCCAATGGTTACTCACGAGAATGAGGATAAAGGAATCCCTAATCATGTTAGACTTTTAGAGGCTAAAATTTTATTATACTAGTTGCACTCTAAGAAATTGTTGTTGTTTGTAGAAATTAATGTGTAGATTCAAAACTACTCATAAAATTTACTAAATCACAAGACTTGAAACTACTCTATTGATCACCAGAAGTTAATTCACCATCTAGAACACAAATCATAGACATGCAAAAGGAAACATCACACATGAATAGAGATTTATCTAGGGGAAAGAAATTTCTCAAAACCCCTTCCTATTTGTATTGCATTAATCAGAGAATAGAGAAGAAATAAATATGCTTGCTCAAGTCTGTGCACACCTTGCAAGTGTATAGTCTATCCCTTTGCCTGACTAACTAACTTTGGCCAACACTTAGCCAACTTTTAAGCCCTCTAATCTCCTATTTCCTTGTGTCGTTCCTCCAGGAAATTAGCCCCTATTATTTAGGCATTTCCCACTATTGAATTGTGCAATTCCTCTAGGTCCTTCCTTTGGCTGCATGCACCGCTTGAACACATGGGAATATGCTATAACTGATAGTACACTGCCTTGGAATCTCCATCTCAATTAGGTAACTCAAATTATTTGCATGCAAAAATTATTTTGGGTTGATTGATCAGTTAACTAGTTGATCATTGAGTGTGGTTGACGTTCCACTTCCACAACTTGACCTCCACTAGTCCTTCTGACAATTAGAACTAGTTTAACTGACAATAAGTCAATTTAACTAAAATAGATTGGTAAAAATTAGCAATCAATCATACTGAATTTAAATCAAGCTTTCCCAACTCGAATTAATTGAATTAAATGAGTGACAAGTGCCATGTCACCTCAATTAACTACCTCCAAGATTTCTGCTGAAATGGAAATTCAAATTTTCCCTAATTTGACCAAGGCAAAGTCAAATTGAGATTTTATTACTACATTTTCGATACTCCTTCTCAACAAGAAAGGGATTATCAACCACCCCCTATCCTACACCTGTGGAACTTGAACTTCCCTCTTGACAAGGCCTTTGTCAAAATGTCAACATCTTGTTCCTTTGTCAGAATGTACTGCAATAACATAATTTGCCTCTGCACACAATCCCATAAATGGTGATACCATATATCAATATGCTTGGATTGATCATGAAAAGCATGATTTTCGGAGATTTTGATACAACTCTAATTGTCACAGTAAATAACAATTTGATCCATCATCTGACTAAACAATCCGACAAGTATCTTTATCATCCATATCGCCTCACATGCTACTTGAATTGCAAACATGTATTTTTCTTCTTCCGAGTTGAGTGCCACAAATATTTGCTTCTTGTTGTATTAAGAAATCACTGCGGACCCAACACCAAAAATTACACGTAATGTACTCTTTCAGTCTGATGGACTCCCCGCCCAATCTGCATCTATGAAGCCACATAGTTGCACTCCCTCTGTCCATTTGTACCATAGTCCAAACTACATAGTGCCTTTGAGGTACCATACAACATGCGTAGATGCCCTCCAAAACAATTTGGTTGGTCTATCCATAACTTATCTTAGTTGGTTGAATGCATATCACATGTTTGGTTGTGTGTTCACAAAATACATGAGTGAACCCACCAACTGCCAGTAAACAGGAGCATCCACTTCCTCACTTGAAGTGGCATCCTCTTTCCTCTAGTTGGTCACTAGAGGAGTCTCCATGGGTTTGTACCTGTCCATGTTGAACCTTTGGAGTATCTCATTGGCATACTTTTCCTAAGAGACAAACAGTTCCCCATAACCTTTCCATACTTCCAATCCGAGTAAGTAGTGCACGAGGCCCATGTCCTTCATCTCAAACTCTCTTGCAAGATCTAATCAGATACTCATCACTAGTCAAAATCAAGTTATCAACATATGAGACAATAATAAAAATTCTACCTTCTACCAAAATATGATAGAGGTTTGCATCTGCTTCACTTTCGGTTAAGCCCAAATCGATGAGATAGTTATTGTTCCTAGTGTACTAAGCACAAGATGTTTCCTTGAGACCATACACCACTCGCTTGAGTCTACACACATTAGACTCTTAATCAAAAGTTTCAAAGCCTTCTAGTTGCTCGATAAACACCTCATCCTCAATAAATCCATTGAGGAATTATGTTTTCACATCCATTTGGTGGATCTTCCACCCCATCTGTGCAGCGAGAGTAAGGATTGATCTGATGGATGAGTACCTTTCTACAGGAACAAAGGTCTCCTCATAGTCAATCCCCTCAACTTGAGAGTACCCTTTGGCCACAAATCTAGCCTTGTACTTTTCTATGCTTTCATTTTTTGCATGCTTCAATTTGAAGATCCATCTCGAACCCAAAACTGATTTTTCTGCTAGTCTTGGGACCACTTCCCAAACACTATCTTTACAATGGATTCATACTCCTCCACCATTGCATCAACCCATCCTAATTTCTCTATTGCTTCCTCAAAAGAGGATGGCTCAGTCTCTACAAGCTTAGTCATTAGAGCCATGTATCCATTGTACCAATCTGGTGATAGTCTCTTCCTGCGTTGATTTGAAGGAGCACCCATATACACTTCCTTGGTTATCTTCCTACCTTCTCTAGATGGTTCTTCTTGAGTGGTTGTCTCCACTCTCTGCTCCTCAACTTGTGGCTGCTCCACAACATCCCAAGGCTCCTCCTGTGGAGCTAAAATCTCCTCCTTTGGTGGGATCTGAAACTCCCTCTCAAGAGAGAATTACATGTCTTCATCAAATTTTACATCCCTTCACACAACTGCCATTTTGAGGGATGGAAAGTACACACGGTAGTTGTGGGGAGTTTTTGTGTAACCCACAAATACACCCAACTCTATTGTCGACTCTAACTTCTCACTTGATTATTTGAAGACATGGAAGTAAATAGAGGCTACAAAAAACCTAAAGTGTGACACAACCAACTTCCTCCCCAAGAAAGCCTCCTCTAGTGTAATCATGCCAAGAATCTGATGAGGACTCTTGTTCTGCAAATAGACCATTGTGTTGCACGCTTAAACCCACAGGTGTAGAGATAGGATTTGGTCATGCAACATCACCCTTGATTCTCCCACAATGTTACAATTCTTCCTCTTAGGCAACCCATTCTATTGTTGGTTGTGGGGTGTTGTGAACTCTCATTGAATGCCTTCTTTTGCCTAGAATTTTTTAAACTCATTCGACACATACTCACCTCCATTATCGCTCCGAAGAGCCTTCACCTTCTTGCCTATTTCTTTCTCAACCAGTGCCTTGAACTTCACAAACTTGGAGAAAGTCTCATCCTTCCTCTTCATGAAGAAGATCCAACACTTTCGAGAAAAGTCATCAATAAAAATGAAAAAATATTTGTTCTTGGCAGCGAAGGCTGTTGGGAAAGTTCCATAGACATCAAAGTGGATCCATTAAAGGAATGCATGTGCTCTATTGTCTTGACCATGGAAATTGGCTTTTATGTACTTCCCCAAGGTACACCCTTTTCATGTATCATGATATTCTAGTGCTCCTTTGGGGAGGCATGTGGTTATATGTTGCATGATCTTCAAAGCACCATAATGCAAATGACTAAGTATTCTATGCCAAAGTTCACTAACATCGTGACTCTGCACCTCCTCCGCCTTTGTTCTCAATGTAGCATAATCCTACACATCTAGCTTATAGAGGTTCTTCACACAAACCCCAATATGCTTCACTTGTCCCTTGGCTATGTGTCTTACAAATGCTTTTCCTTTGCTGGAGATCATAGCGTAACCACAGTCTTCCAAAATTGCAATGTTGATAATATTCTTCTTTAAACCTGGAATAAACATCACATCCTTGAGTCTGAGAGGGGAGTCTGACTCCCTATGAAAGGTGATTGTACCAATCTCGGTCGTGTTGTACCTTCCATCGTCTCCCATCTCGATGTGCATCTAGAGATCCTTCTCCTCCAAATCACTGAAAAAGTCTATATTCTGTGTCATATGGAATGAGGCACTATTGTCCAAGTACCACACACTTCCTATCACTGTGTTGGCCATGCATGCAATGAGAGTAAAGTTTGGCTCAAACTGTGAAGCCAAGGCTTCACCTGCTGCTCCTCCTGAGTTCTTCTTGCCCCCTTGACTAGATTCTGCTTTGGATTGGGATTTATTCCCTTTCCCCTTATTTTTCGTTTTTACCCAAGGCACAATTTTGTTCATCCTTGCCCTTGGATGAAGTATCGTCTATGGTATTTCGCCTTATTTCCTCCTGTATCAAATAATACCATAGGCATTCCCAATTTGGTAGTTTCTCCCTCCCATTCATTAAATCTTGGTAGTTAGGCCAACTCTTGGGAATGCCTAGAAGGGCTAGGCTTACCAAATCATCCTCTACTATAGTAACACCAACTTTACCAAGTTCATCACGACATTGTGTGAACTTGCTCAAGTACTGTGGAACGACCTAATTCTTTTGCATTTTGATATTTCGAAATTTTTCCTTGAGAACCAACTTCCTATCGTCACTACTATTCTGGAACATATCTGTCAATGCCTGCCACATTGAATACAAAATCTCTTTTCTGTGGAGATTTGAGACAATATGGTCGTGTACTCCCTCTAATATGATTCTCCTCACCTTGGCTACACACTTCTTCCACTCTACTAGATCCTAAGCATCAAATATTGTTGGTTTCAGGATATCATTATCAATGAATTCCTTTAGTGCATTATCTTCCAACACTTCCTCCATGTGGTCATTCCAAGAAACATAGTTCAAGATTCCCTTAAGGGCATACTTGAGTCTTATTCCACAAAAATCCATCTTTCTAGCTCTGAAGATCTGATCCTGCAAATCCGATCTTCCTGCAATAACAACTTTGAAATCTCTGCTCTACAATGAATCCTGCTCCAATACCATGTAGAAATTAATGTGTAGATTCAAAATTTCTCGTGAAATTTACTAAATCACAAGACTTGAAGCTACTCTACTAATCCGTGGAATTTAATTCACCATTTAGAACACAAATCATAGACATGAAAAAGGAAACATCACACATGCACAAATATTTATCTAGGGGAATACAATTTCTCAAAACCCCTTGCTATCTGTATTACATTAATCAGAGAATATAGAAGAAGTACATATGCTTGCTCAAGCTTGAGCACACCTTGCAAGTGTATAGTCTCCCTCTGCCTAACTGACTGACTCTGGCCAACACTTAGCCAATCTTCAAGCCTTCCAATCTCCTATTTCCTTACGTTGTTCCTTCAAGAAATTAGCCCTTATTATTTAGGAGTTTCCCACTATTGAATTATGCAATTCCTCTAGGTCCTTCCTCTAATTGCATGCACCACCTGTACACATGGGAATATGCTATAACTAATAATACGTTTCCTTGGAATCTCTATCTCAACTAGTTAACTCAAATTCTCTACATGCAACAATTATTTTGGGCTAATTGATTAGTTAACTGGTTGATCATGGAGTGTGGTTGAAGTTCCACTTCCACAACTTGACCTACACTAGTTCTTCTAACAGTTAGAACTAGTTTAACTGACAATAACTTAAATTAACTGAAATAGATTGCGACAAATTAGCAATCAATCATATTGAACTGAAATCAAGCTTCCCCAACTCGAATTAACTGAGTTAATTGAGTGACAAGTGCAATGTCACCTCAGTTAACTACCTCCAAGATTTATGCTGAAATAGAAATTCGAATTTTCTCTAGTTTGACCAAGGCAAAGTCAAACTGAGATTTTCTTCAACACTATTTCCTTCCTATAATTTATTTCTAAATTATTCCATAGATGCTACTCTAAGTCTTTTTTCTCCTTTTTCTAAGACATTTGGAGTTTTACCTCTTTCTCTTTGAAGTTTAAGTATTGCTTCTATGTGAATTTGATAACTTGACCTTGGCTTAGAGCTTCAATGCTTTTTGCTTGCTCCTTATGACTCTCCTTTTCCATGTTGAAGTTCCTCTCTTGTTCGATGCCTCGAGTCTATAACAATTCTTAGTGCATAGAGATCCTCCCCGTTATCTATAGCTAAAGTTAATATGGAAATCCCTTTCCTCCCTTACGTTGCTTCAATGTCCCTTATCTTTTTCCTTAGTTAACAAACTTGTCCTTTTCCATAATTCCACTGTCTTTAGTTTTGGCTAAAAGGATCTTCCCCTCTCTCAGTTCAAGGCCCCATGGATTCACTCTATTAGTAGTTTGGTGGGTTATCCTCTCTACTTGGCCCTCTAATGGTTCTTTAGCCCCATTTCCCTTCTCTTTGGTCTTAGGAATCCTGGCTCCCCTACATCACTTTTTGTAGCAACGCAATCTTTCGAGAGTCATGCCCAAAGGTAGAGGAGCCTATTGTAGAAGAGGTCATCGTATTGGCTCAGGGCCCTCCACCGCAAGAACAAAAAATCCTATAGAAATATCTACTAGGATATATTGCAACATTACTACCTCAACCTTCCAAAAGGAAATTGAGAATGCTGAGAGGGAAGCTTAGATAGAATGTAATTTCATGTTGAATGAGGAAGTAATTGCACACGCAAGAAATTGGATACCATGAGTAGGAACAATGAGGACACGAAACGTGAAATACATACATACAATGGACATTTATTGGCAATAAAAACCATCACGGGGAAGGTTTTAGTGGAGCGCTTAGAGGAGCAACAAGAATTTTTACTCTGCTTAGATGAGACTCAAAAATAGATGAGGAAGATAGACACCAAGGTAACAAAAATGGCTCAAGCTTTGGTGAATATGGAATTTATTGATTCAAAGGAAGGAATTAGTCCATTCGTAACCATCCAGGTGGACAACCCTTCTGAATGATTAGTCATGTTGTCAAATTCTGTCATCATGTTTTGCTTATTTTTGGGATCATTAGTTAATGGGAGATGGACTATAGTAAGAAAGACCAATTATAATAGATTTAGTACTCAATATTTTGTAACTTTTATTTCAGTTTCAAACTATTTCAATGAACAAAGTTAATTTTTTTGTGTGGCTAATTTGGTTTCCCTAATAATAAAGCAATACACATAGAAAACATATCACATGTAATATTTTTTTGAAATGATCTAATACAAAACTTAACTAACTTATTAAAAAAAATAGTAATCTTTGATCTTTAAAATTTCCACATGATATTGTTTAATGTTTATAACATTCCCTTTCAAACCCAATATATTACAAATCTTTTGTAAAAAGAGTTTAGTTATTAGATGAGATATTAAGGGATTCAAGAAGCGTTTAAGATACAATTTCAAATCGTTCATAATGATCTTGGAATTCGTTAAAAAAATCTCCCAATTTTTTACTTCAAATTTAAAAAGGTAAAAGTTTAGTAATCTAAATTACATGAATAAAACCCTTTACCAACTCAATCTGCATCTTGATGTTAATGTTATGGAAAGAGAACTATTAAGTAGCTGCTTAGTAATACTCTCGAAATTTTAATTAATTTTGAAGCTTTAATTAATTTTTATAATTAAGGTGGTTATTGTGATTATTTCTTTCTTGTAAAAGATGTTGTATCAATAATTTGTTAGGTTGTGGTTAAATGGTTGGAACATGATGTTATCCTAAATTATCCAAGTTTTTAAGTGTAAATCTTCTCTATGTGATGAAAGGTGCTTTATATTTTTAAATTAGTATGGTTCCAACTGGATGATATTCAAGAAAAAAATTTGGTATAAATGGAATTTTTTGGGTACAAATTGAAATGTAAATATGTTAAAATGGTGGTGTAGCAAAACTGTTTAATGTAGAAATATAAGAGTAAAAGTGGTTCATATGCTTCAAATTTAAAGAATATGTAAAATTTAAAAAAGTATGCAATTAATGTTACTATCTTATTTTTTTTAGAAAAACTACACTAAAGTTTGCTAAGATAAATTGTATTAAATTGACGTACAAGTAGAATTGGTTTGCAATGCACTGATAATCTAGAATTGAGCAATTGCTATGGTGTGGTTCATAAGATACCTAAAAAGAATTGAACAAATGAGAGTAGGTAGATGGCCTAATGTTATCTTCAATGAAGGCATGAGTGAAAGAAAGAAAACATGGATGAAACAAAACTACACATGGATGCAAAAATGGAATATCTACCTCAATGCCCGTCCCACAAATAGCAAGGAGCTAAAGGATTTTGTTATGGAGAAGTTTCGTAAAAAGGTATGGGGAAAAGAGTTGGGTAGAGAGAAGAAATATTACATTGAGGAATGCAACCCTACGTGTGATTTACAACAAAAAGAGTTCATTGGAGCTAGCATTTCGTGGAGGGCAAAGGTTCTTATTGCTCAATTAAGGACCAACTCACATCAACTTTGGTGTGACACTGGATGGTGGAAAAGGCCTAAAGAAGCTTGGGAAGAATGGGTGTGTACATTTTGCACGTCTGAGGGTTGTGGAATCGGAAAAACATTTCATTTTGGAATGTGATGCATTCAAAGACATTAGAGAAAGTTATGAGAACATGTTAGCATCAGCTTCTTGACATTGTCTTTTTAGCGAGGGGATTGTTGGAAGGTTGGGTTAGCTCATCATCAATTTGAATCGGAAAAGCACTGAACTGCAAAGAGCGAAAAACAAGGAATAATGGTCTCATAGACTATTTTTAGTCTTGTGGACCTTAAAATATCATTTCATTTCATTACCGTGGCTCCTTCATATGACATTTGTTCATATAACATTTATTTAAATTAATTAATTTAATTGAAAGGACAAAAAAAACATAATTGGTTTGGAAATAAATCTCAATCTTTAATTTTCTATACTATTATGAATATTCTAAAATATTTTTAGAGATTAAATTTTTAATTATTTATCTAATAATTATTAATAATTAAATCGAAATTCTAAAAATATTATTTCAAAATAAACATATTAATATAAATATTTAAAAATATCACATAAAAATTAAATATTTAATATCTACTTAATCATTATTAATAATTAAATTAAAAATTTAAAATAAACACATTTACCATCCATCAATTCTCCAAACCACTCGAATACAGACAACACGCAACACAAAGCACCATTTGCCCATTGATGTAATGTTGCATCGTTTTGATGTTACGGCAGAATGAAAGTACGTGATGATCGAGTAAAATCACACACGGCCGACAACTATATGGCCCGGTCCTTATAGAGAGTTTGGTGAAAAGTGAAGGTATAAAACACAATATTATATAAAATTATAAAATTGTGATGATATGCATCAAATATTTTAAATTTGATAATTTATTAATTTTTTTTACAGTGTGTAAATTATTTTGTTTGAGTGGGTGTACTATTCATTAGGTTTGAGATTTAAATTTTATGGAGGATAGATGGAAGTTATTTATGGAGATTAAACTATTTTAAAGGATATTTATTTGTATAATTTTGGTGATAATATTTCACTAGTGGGTACATCATTCTTCCATCCAATAGATGGGTTTGTCTGGACTTAGGTTCAACCTAGTTACAGAAAAAAATGAAGTGTAATGTCTACTCCCTCATCCTATTGTGCTACACCAGGTTGTTAGTGTATCCGTTGCGAGAATGATTTTTGTGATATATCATTATGCTAGCTATATATGTATATCTCGCATGAATACACTAGTACTCTATGATAACTGAATCATAATGTAACTTAGTGACTGAGCCTTAAGGTTGATTAAAGATTAATTAATATAACACTTAGCTTTTAAGTTTGATTAGTAGTTAATTAAATTATTATCCATTAATCCTAATTAATAATTGATTAATGATTTAAATTTTATTATGATTAATTTAATATTAAAATTAATTAGGATTCTTATGAATCCATTGATTTGACCCACCTTTAAAGATTATATTATTTTATTATGCATTTATTAAAGAAGTTGTCTATAACGCGACTTTTTGAAAGCCCTTCCGGCGGGTTTTTCCGGTCGAAATCCGGCAGGAATTTATTGGAATCGCAAGTTTGATAGCTAGTTTCTGCACAATGAAAGCGTTCCAGGGGTTTTCGAGGGTGCTGAATCCAAATATGCGGTTAAAAAACCATTTTAACTGCAACAAATCAAGATTTAACCTCAATTTCTTCCGCCGGATTCCGTCACCGGAATCTCCAAAAAGTCGCATTATAGACAACTCCTTTATTAAATGGTGAGTGAATGACTTGACCACCCAATGCATTAATTAGAAGACAATGGGGTAGGTGGTAGAGACAAGGTTTGGGTGGACTCCAGAGTTATTAAATAGGGCTAGGTAGTAGCTATAATGGGAGGGATATATTTTGGGAGTTGATGGGACAGATAAGTTTGGGGGGAGGAGAAGGAGGGGGTGGGGCAGGGGGTTGGAAGGAATTTCAGGTTTTGGGGATCATTTTGGTCAAAGTGTGTTTGGGAGAAGTGTTGGGCATGAAGGGTCGATAGGAGGGGGAACGAAAACTTGAAATTGGGAAGTGGATTTTGAAGTTGAACATCGAAAGGTGTTTGACACCTAGAACTTAGGCACACTACAACTATGGTTGTGAACTTGGGCTTAGAGGGCTTGGGAACCTGTTGAGGTTTTCTGGGCTAGGAAGTCGTATAGGTTGTCCCTAGTTGGCAAGGTGGCATATTCAATCTGGGTGGTCTCAGGAGGAGCACCGTAGGGGGAAGCAACCACACCTAACTAGGTATTTTTCTTGTTATTGTCATTTCATTATCATTGTCAATTTATTTAAAATATATGGACAAAAAGAAGAGATACACACACACGCACACACACGTGCGCGCACACACATTTTGTTGAACGAACTAAAAATGACTTCTCATTTTTCTAGGTTTTCCTTGCCCAGTCAAACATAGCCGTTTCCTTTTAGCTGTTAGAAGGTCCATCTCCCTATTTAACCTACAACTATGATCTGATTCTTCATCTTGTCCTAATGATGAACCACATAGGTTGGTTCAACAACCTAATTATTCTAAAAATGTTTTTATTCAATTTAATAATGCTTTTAATTACAATTTAAAATTAATCTAATTATAACATTTTAAAATTTTAAATCTTTGTATTTTTATTGTTTTCTATTTTAATTTAGTTATATTTAAACTAAGCGGTAGGGACTAGCTACTATGTAGTCCTTGTTATTAAATATTAATTTGATATCAAAGCTATTCTCTAAACATAACTTTCTAATAAAACTAGTTTTTGCGTGGAGTGTATGTTTATAATGTGTAATTATGTCTATCCATTATCAAAGTTAAAATTTTATTTATATTAAATTAAATAAAAAAATTAAATAACTATACAAAATATTTAAATAATATTATTCTTAAAAAAAAAATTGCACCGGGAAATTAATTTCCATGTCAAAAAAATTAGATATAAATATCTCTGATCATATTAAATTTATATTTAAAATAGATCTATAGAAAATTTAAAATAGATCTATACAAATATAAAGACGAACCATAAGAATTGTGTATGAATGAACTTACGAAGGAGTTCGTCTTGGTTACAGTGTTTCTGAACGTGTCACGAATGTATTCAAGGCATTCGCTCTTGGAGCTTCTGTTATTTTTATGGACAGATTGTAACAGGTGTTTAAGTTTGATGATTGTCATGATGGTGTGGTTTTATTAAGGTTTAGCATAATATAATTTTTTGAATTAATGTCAATGTTAAAAGAGTGGATATGGCCGACCTTGAAAAGGAATTCTAATAAGAATATATGAGCTATTTTGTTTATGTTTTTATATTATATATATAAATGAATTTATAATTAAAGTTGAAAAAGATAATTGCATTTTTAAAGATAATTGAGATCAGGTGTAAGGAAAAAAAGTAAGACATGATATGATTAGTTTTAAATTTTTAAAGAATGTTTGATTATGTTTTTTGTTGTGTATATTTCATAATTTAAGTATTAAAAAGGGCATTGGAATTAATGTTTACATTATATAACAAGGGTTATATAGTGGCTAGTATATGCGACTTAGTTTAAATATAGTTTAATGAAACAAAAAAATAATGAAGGTAAAGATTTCATCACAAAAATAAAGCAACTAATAAAATATTCTATTGTTGAATGTCACCACCAAAAATTAAGAAATATGATTAATTAATATTGTTTATATTAAACTACATATATTTAGATGTGTCTGTGTTTTATTTTTACTAATATATATAATTGTTTATGATTAAATTTATTAAAATATGTTTTTAATATAATAATAAGTCACCTTAAATTGAAAACATTGTGAAAAAATATAATTAATGAAAATATAAATAATAGAAAAATAAAAATAAAAAAGTTAAATAAAAAAGCAATAAAACTAAAAAATTAGTAACTAATAGAAATGGAAGTTAATAAACAACCCATAATAAGACCTCAACCAATCACTTTACAAATAAGTAAATTTCAATAATAATAAAAATTGAATTCCTCATGATTTTTTGGTCAAAGACAAACTAATACCCAATCAAAGGAAAAAGCCCTATACCATGCATGCGCCAAGCATCTTAAGTGACATTTTAATAGAGATATAGCAGAGTATAATACTGTTTTTTTGTATTTGTTTATGAAATATTAATTTTAAGTAAAAGTTGATAAGTAAATAATAAAAAATAATTAAATTATAAATTTATTTTAATCTAGAGCATTGATATAAATTAAACATATATGGATTCAACACCCTCAAAAACCCTAGAGGCATTTTTATTGTGAAGAGTTCACCTATCAAACTTGTAATTTTAATGAATCCTTGCAGGATTCTAGACAAATTACATAGGAAAGTAAATCGGAAAACTTTCCAAAAAGTTGCACTTAAAGGCTACTCATAAGTGCTACTTTTTTGGAGTTTCCAATGGATTTCTAGCCAAAATTAGGCGAAAAAATTTGTGGCAACATCTCGATTGTGAAGAGTTCATATATCAAACTTTTGATTTCAATATCAAACTTTTTATTTCAATGAATCCTGGCTGGATTCTAGACAAATTAGATCATAAAACAAACCTTCCAAAAAGTCTATAATTTTATTTTAAATTATTATTATATCAATTAGAAAAGGAATTAATATGTAATTTAGACATATATACAGTTAAAAAAACATGGAATAAGATTTTTAACTATGGATATTTTCCCCTCACTTTATCATTGAGGTTGTTAATCTATAAAATGGCTTTGTTATAACACTATGGGCCAATACCATGGCTTATCAATACCACGTGCCCAAAAATTCATAAGAGCATAACTACTTTGGAGATAAATCTCAACCTTTGATTTATGTATAGTACTAAAAATATTCTAAAATATTCCATGTAAGTAAAATCCCTACAATTCACCTAATAATTATCAAGAATTAAATTAAAATTCGAGAAGGCCCCTTTAAAAAACACATGCTTATTGAAATTATTATTATTAATTAAAAAAAATTAATATATGAGTTAAATATATATACATTTAAAAAAATATTTAACAAGTTTCTTAACCATGGGATTCACCCCCACTTTAACATGGAGATTCTTAACTTGTAAATATGTTTTCTTACAATACCATAGACCAATACTATGGCTTACTAATACCACATGCCCAAAAAACCACAACTCATATTCATATGACATTTTTTTTTAACAATCAACTCAATTAAAAAGGCAAGACTTACATAACTACATTTAAGATAAATTTCAACCTTTGATTTGTAGTTTCTACTAAGAATATTCTAAAATATTTCATGGAGGTTAAATCTCCTACCATCCACATAATAGAGTCATAATTAAACTAGCACAATCATAGAAACACTTACTTCACACCTAAGAGAGTTGATAATTAAACTAGCACAATCATAGAAACACTTACTTCAGAATACATCCTGCATTTCCAAAATTAGCTAAATTATAGCTTTATTTTAAATTATTACCATATTTGATCCATCTTAAGTTCAAATATACCAATCTCCAAGAGGGACCAAATCTCTTAAGGTGAAAATCTCTTTTAGACTGAAAAGATGATCTCTCTCAGTGCTTGATAGATCTAGAGTTAAGATGGCTTGATAGATTCAGAGTTAAGATCTTTAATTATTGATTATTAATTATGATGATTAATGTCCACAAAGACCAATATGGTCTATAGAACTTAAGAAAGTAAGTGATTAATTTAAAAGTTTATTTCTATGATCAAAAGGAAGAGAGAGAAGCATTCCAAGATCACTCTCAGTGCTTGGTAGATCCAGAGTTAAGAAGGATTGAGACTGCTTTAATTATCGATTATTAATTATGATGATTAATGTCCACAAAGACCAATATGGTCTATAGAACTTAAGAAAGTAAGTGATTAATTTAAAAGTTTATTTCTATGATCAAAAGGAAGGGAGAGAAATATTCCAAGATCACTCTCAGTGCTTGGTAGATCCAGAGTTAAGATGGATCAAGACTATGTTAGTTATTGATCATTAATTATGATGATTAATTTCCACAAAGACCAATATGGTCTATAGAACTTAAGAAAGTAAGTGATTAATTTAAAAGTTTATTTCTATGATCAAAAGAAAGGGAGAGAAGTATTCCAAGATCACTATAGTTTTATTGAATTAACAAGTCAGGAAGGTTGGTAGTGTGACAATCCAAGAGAAAGTGATTTTCATGTTCAAATCCCTTATAATTAATTACAATTATAATTATCGATTGTTTTATTTTATCGATAATTTAGCTTAATTCAATTTCATTTCTATGTAATTTGATTGAGTCAAAATATTTTAGTAATAATTACAATTATTAATTTTATTTTTTATTCTATTTTAATTATTATTATTATTATTACTATTTTTAATTTTGTAATTTGACTGAACCAAAATGTTTATAATACACGACAATACATTACAACATCTCTTCTATATTAGTTGGAGTGGTGCAATTACTAATTATAACAAGAATATATATATGACAAGATTTTTGACCATGTAGATTTACCCCACTTTATTATGGAGATTCTTGATCTTTAAATAGACTTTGTTACAATACTATGGCCCATTAATAAGTCCAAAATCCATAACTCATTTTGTACAAGACTTGTTAATATAAAAAATCGTCTCTTTTCATATGAAACATGTTCATATGAGGTTTTTTTTGTTTAGTTAATCAATTTAATTAAAAAATAAGAAAGAATATTTGAAATAAATCACATTTTTATTAGTGACTACTATTAATAATATTCTTAAATATTTTATGAAGGTTAAATCCTTACTGTAACAGCCTTGGTGAAAATTCCAAGTAATAAAATTTAGTAAAGACAAAATAACAGTCACGATTACACTTATTCTAAGATGAATGTTGGGAAAAACATCCAGTGTGGGTGTTCATTTTGGTTATTATGGCTAAGGAAATTGGCAAAGGCTTTGGAAAGATAAAATGAGAATTTTGGCAATTTATTTACGAAAATAATGGAAATTAGGAGAAAATAAAGGTGAAAAGTCACGTATTGCATGCGAGGAGGAAAATGAAGGAAAATAATGGAAAATGAAGAAAATATAGGCCACATTAATAAAAAGGCTTATAAGTATTAGCTCATGGCTTTTGGTCAGTCTCGTTTTGGAGTTTTCTTTCTATTCTCTCTCTCTCTCTCTCTCACTCTTGGACACTTAGAGTTTTCTTGGAGCACTTTAGCATTAGATCAAGAAAAGAAAATAAGGAAAAGATGAAGCAAAATATCAAGCAAGATAGAGAAGGATCAAGAAACTACAATCAGTTTACTTGCAGGTATCGATTTGCATGTGTAATTTTCTTGCTAGATTTGGCATGCATGGTTATGCATGTGTGTTCTTGGTTCTCTTGTTGTGATGGGCATGGGTTTTTTGAGGTGTGACAGTGTTATTTAGCCTTGCCTTTCCATTTCTAGATAGCCATGGTGTGATGGGGTTATCATGTGTTGCTTGAGCTGGATTTCCAAATGCATTCGAAGCCGAGTGAGGCGGATCTATGAATAAAAGAACACATGGCCAGTGATCCCTGAACTAGACTAGGGATTGCGGTAAAGCCACTGGCCTAGTGACCCTTGAACCAGACTGTGGGTTGCGGTAAATCTAGGTATTGTGTGCCTCGGTGGGCCTAGGAATCCTCGATTGGTGAATGGTAGGATATACTGTAAATCATAGAGGTGGTTTCACTTGATTAGGTCTAGGAATCATTCCTGATGAATGGCGAGATATATGGTAAATCCTGGAGGGTGGTGTCTTGATTATGGCGTAGTGATCCCTGGATCAGACTGTGGATTGTGATAAATCCTAGAGACCAGGAGACAAGAAAATTCCTCATGGTGTAGGTGGAGAAATATGGTAGCATCCATGCTTGTTTATGGCCTAGTGATTCACCGAGGATTGTAGTAAAGCCCGATTCTATTGATGAGGGTGAGGTGGATTAGCCTCGGGAAGCCTTGGTTGGTTATTTTGGTTTAAGTCTTGTTTCCTTGTTGCCTACACCTACCTACTAGTTAGTGAGAAAAGACTTTAACCCCACAAGGTGTGGTTGGTGGCACAGAACTAAGAGAAAGGGTTGTCACATATTCCCAACTCTCTCTTGTTTATGCTATCCCCTAGGTTAGCTAAGGGGGGTGGTCCCTAAAGGAAAATTAAGTTAAAGATGTGAGTTTCTAGGAGAGTGTTATAGTGTTATGGATTACTCTTAGATATTTATAAGCAAATGTGAAATGAACAATATGACATCAAATAATTATGACAACCATCAATACATAAGATGAGAATTCAACCACTTCCTTCAAATAATATTGCTCTAAAATGAAACTATATTTGCTTAAAGTAAATGAAATGCTTCCAAAATAAAAAGAAAGAATAACCTTATGATATGTTTTTGATTGTTAGTTTATGATGTGCTAATATCAATTATAGATATCTAAACATGTGCTTGCTTATTGCTTCTTGTGCCAAGGTTTCATTAACTGTTTGTGTATGCAATCAGGTAAACTTCCTTAAGTTTAAAATGACATTCATGAGCAAAATAGCTTCAAAAACAAATATTGAACAATAGACATTCAAAGTACAACAAACCATCAAAGAGACACTTTAACACAGTGTTTTGATGAAGGACTTCACCCCTCTTGGGCTACATCTCATTGGTCCAGCTTCCATGGCTTGGGCCTCTATATTAGCTCAATATGGAAAAATGATATTTTACAAAGATATATGGCTCCTGATACTTGCACCAATGTGTTCATAATGTCAAAATTAGCTAAGAACACCTCTTTTTGAGCTCAATTTGGTCGAAAATTTCCTTCTCTATGACTCAGACAATGTTTTCCTACAATTTCTCCTCTAAATTTGGAATGACTCCAGTTAGCGTGGTAAATGTGAAGTTAGGCCCAAAATTGGGGGCTCCGAAAAAACCTCCGCCATTTTAAACTCGGGCTTAGCTATTGTTAAACTGTGCTTAATTAAATATAAGCTTGGATTAGTGGCCCACTAATTCACAATTATTGATAACTGCAGAGTTAGTGTTGACCACAACTACTAGAGTTTTATGCGGGTCACATGTCGTGGTTAATTAACCCACGTAGTTTTGGAGCCCACTGCCTAACCATTTGGTGTTACATCCTTTTGCATTCACATGTGGAGACTGACCGTCGCAGTGTTGGTGAACTGTCCATCGGATAAACCGCAACCTTAACTACGTTGTAGTGTTCACATGCGGAACCATTGCGGTGTGGTGAACTCTCCACCGGGTTAACACTTAACTGTGACCACTAGCATTTGGGTTGTGTTCACATGCGGAGGGCTGGCCTGCGGGCCGAACCTCCTAACCGCCCATTCCCATAATTCTTAAATTTAAATACAAACATAAAACATATGGTGTAAGGATCACCCGGTAGCGGAGGCAGTTAAGGTATGTGGACGGTATGCCGGAGGTCGCGGGTTCGACCCTGACCTCCACCATAAACTTTTTCTCCATTGCTAAGACTTTTAAGGCCTTTAGGAGGTGCCACATGGCGACCTCCGAGCTTTCCACGTGGCATTCTTCCATTGGTCCAAAAATAAACCAATCAGATTGCGCCAACACACCACTTGTATAACCCAATCAAACGATGCCACTTGTCCATCTGTGATTCGCCATTGACAATCTTTGACCATGCCTAGTCACTTGCCACGTCAACAGTATGGACTGTTGACCATGTAGTGATTGGGAATTTTTTTTATAAATTGCGCCTATTTAGCAAAGCGATCAAAACACAATAAATTTCTCATACAAACTTGGTTTTCGATGAAACAAGTTGTGTTAGGATATTTTTTCCGAGATAGACATGATCGTTTAGGTTTCGAGCCATTCTGAGAACTTTGATTTTTTGAGCTAAATACTGAGCACCTGATCATTCCCCCCCACTAGAAGCCTTTTGGACCCCAAAAGATATTATCAATTGTTCAGAAAGTGAGGGTACAACTCCCTCACCTTCTCGATCTGCAACCATTTGGCTTGAGAAGGCTTTTGTCCCTTGAGTCCCACTCTAAGGTATTCAACATCCCCTCTCTTTGAAGTTTTGGTTCTTCTGTCAAGTATGAGATCTTGCTGAAGCTCATCTAGATATTCTAGTGAGAAATCATATATTGATGGCAGCTGAACATGCTCTCCTTGATCATTAATCAAAGGAGGCTCAAATAATATCAAATTCTCAACATTAACAATAGAGTATATTTGCATATAAGGAGGAAAATCAAGCTTAAAAGCATCATTACCAATCTTTTCTATAATTTTAGAAGGACCATAACAGATTGGCTTAAGATTTTTACCTTCCCCTTGAAGTCTCTCTTTGCTAATATATAACCAAACTTCGTTGCCAACTTGAAATTTGTGATCAACTCGTTGTTTTTCATGCCTTGCTTTGTCGCTGATTTGACTTTTCTCAAGTTGTTCCTGCACTGTATGATGTATCAATTGAATTTTCTCTATGAACTTCCTTGCCTTATCGATGTCACTGTGACCATTGATGGCAACATCTTTCTCAAATATGAAGTCCAATGGTGATCTTGGCAATTACCCATAACATGCCTCAAATGGCGATGTGTTTGTGGAAGAATGCTTTGCCCTGTTGTATGCATGATGTATGCAATGTAATTGTTCATCCCACAACTTGGGATGTTTGCTACAATATCCTCTAAGAATATTTATGACTGTTCGATTGACCACCTCGGTTTGTCCATTTGTTTGTGGTTGAAAGGTTATACTCTTCTTCAACTTTGTGTCCATCATGTACCACAAATTTGACCAAAAATTCCCAACAAATCAATAATCTCGATCACTTACAATAGAAGTAGGAAGACCAAAATGAACCCAAATATTTTGGAAGAAAATATGAGCTGTTTGTTCAGCTGCAATTTTCTTTTTACATGGTGTTAGTATGCACATCTTTCTGAACCTATCTACAATGCATACAAGTAATCATGACCTTTCCTTGACAATGGAAGACCTCCTACAAAATCCATTGAGATAATCTCCCATGGATGTGAAGGTATCAAAAGTGGAGTGTATAAACCAAGTTTCCTGTTGCTAGGCTTACTTGTAGCACATAAATAACATCCTCTTATGAAACGAGAATCATTATCCAAGGTGTGTGGCAAAAAACAATACTTTTGAAGATTCACTATTGTCTTGCCTACACCAAAGTGTCCAGCAATCGATGAAGTGTGCGCCTCCCTTATGATATTGTTTCTTTCTCCCTGTGGAATACACAACTTTCCCAAGTGATACAACAAACTGTTATGTACATGATAATCCAACTCTTCAATTTGATTTCCTTGACTCAAGCTTGCGTATACTTCTTGAAAGTCACTATCATTTGCATATTGTTCTATGTAACTTTCATGCAAAACAGAATTATGCTTGAGTATAACATATGACTTTAAAATAGGCCTTGAAAGCATATCAACTCTGGATTTGAGACATATGTGGTTAATATATTTTAATTTAGAAGCCAGAGAATCCACAGTAATAACCATTTTTCATCAACGTTTCAAGGCCTATGATGATGGATCCCTGTTGGGATTTGAAACGTTTATGAAAAATGGTTATTACTGTGGGTTCTCCGGCTTCTAAATTAAAAGCATATCAACTACCTTATTCTAGATTCCCTTTTTATACCTGATAATCAAATGAAATTGTTGTAGAAAACCCATCCATCTAAAATGTCATGACTACTGCAACTTTGACTATGACTGTAAATACTGTAATGGTTGATGGTCAGTATGGATAATGGTCTCCTTCCCCATCAATTAGTGCTTCCATTTCTTAACACTTTGTACCAATGCATAAAGTTCTTTTTCATTGGTGGGATAGTTAGTTACAACTCCATTAAATATTTCAGAATGAAATGAAATGGGCTTACCATGCTGCAATAGAACTGCTTCCATGGCATAATTGCTTGCATCTGTTTGAATCTCGAATGCCTGTCTAAGATCCAGAAGAGCGAATACTGGTGTTGAACTTATCTTTTGCTTCAAAGCATCAAATGCTTTCTACTGTACATCTCCCTAATGGAAGACTTTCTTGACACTTGTCAATGCATGTAATGGAGATGCAATG
Source organism: Pinus tabuliformis (assembly GCA_031772625.1). Classification (NCBI taxonomy): domain Eukaryota; kingdom Viridiplantae; phylum Streptophyta; class Pinopsida; order Pinales; family Pinaceae; genus Pinus; species Pinus tabuliformis. The sequence continues at coordinate 265,429,002 of CM062813.1, read as the reverse complement.
GAAGAAAAAATAGCAATAAACTTTCTCCAATATTGTGTTGCCCCTAAAAAGCTTCTTACCTCTGTAACTGTATTGGGCTTCGGCCAATTTAGAATGACCTCAACCTTAGAGGGGTCGATCTTCAGCTCACCTCCTCCAACAATGTGTCCCAAGTACACTAAAGAAGTCTTTCTAAATTCACACTTCGACATCTTTAAAAACAACTGTTCTTTTCTCAAGACATCAAGTACTTTGTTTACATGCATGACATGTTCATCTCTTGATTTGTTGAATATGAGAGTATCATCTAAGTAGATAATGAAAAATTAATCTAGAAATGGTCTCTATGCATCATTCGTTACTCTCATGAAAGTTGCTATAGCATTTGTAAGACCGAAAGTCATAACAAGCCACTCAAAAAATCCTTGTTTAGTTTTAAATGCGGTTTTCCAAATGTCTTCTTTAGCTATCCTAACTTGATGATAACCACTTCGTAAGTCTAACTTAGTGAAATACTTTGCATAACTGAACTGATCAAGAAAATAATCAATTATTGGGAGTGGATAACAATTCTTTACCATGATTTTGTTCAGTTCACAGAAATCCACACACATGTGCCAAGTTCCATCCTTCTTTGGCACCAAGACAATGGGAGAACCAAATGGCGAAGTAGATGGGCATATGATACATTTTTTCAACAATTCTTGAATTTTATTTTTGATTTCCATGCTCTCCATAATCGACATGCGATACATACCTATGTTTGGAAGTGGAACATTGTTAGGCCCCTATACTACTAGTGTAACCCCTTATTGTTATTAGTACAACCCCCTTATTATATTGTTGTACCCATGTAGTCCCCATATTGTTATTATTGTGCCCCATAGAAGCTCACTATTGTTATTATTGTGCCCTTACATTATTATTGTTATGTCGGCTCTGATTATATTATGACCCCTTAGACTCCTATATAGATAGGAGGTATTGTCATTTGTATCATCGAAGAATTGTTCATTTGTGTAATGTAAAGGAGGTTGCCCCATCGAAGAGGCTGAATTCTAAGGCGTTCAACTATCTTTTCTATCTTTTTGTGAGTTGGTTCCATAACAAACATCCTGTTGCAACTCAATCTCATGCTCAATTCCCCGCTTGGGAGGTAACCCTTTTGGTTCCTGAAACATCTTGCCATGCTTGCTTACCACATCAAACAAATCATATTTCAATTTATCATCACAACCTTCAAAAGATTCATAATCAATATCATTCTTTTTCTTGATCATGAGAAGCACAAAAATTTTACTTGCATTTACTAGTCTCTTCATCTACCCTGCATTAACCAAAGAAATGTTCAAATTTTTGCGATGGGCTCTCACAATGTACTCCACCCCATTCTTGAGCAATATGTATTTGTTTTCATGGCGATAAAATATTGCTTTCCTATCATACAAATAAGGACTACCCAAAATGATTCTTGAGATGTCAAGTGGAACTACATCTAACTCAACTTCATCAATGAACTTTTTAGTAATGGCGAACTTGAATAAACACTTCCTTGTAACTTGTAAGTTTGCATTGTTAACTATCCAACCCAATGGATATGGCTTATGATGAGGTACAATTTCAAGGTTTAGTTTTTTAACCAAGTCTTCTGAAATCAAGTTTGATTGTGACCCACTATCAAATAATGCATCAATCTTTGTATGATTTGAAATCACTCTTACATGAAACAACTCTATTCTTGACTCTTCATTTGGAGTGTTGTTTTGACTATGTGATGAACTAGTGCTTGCAACAATTTATTTTCCTTTTGTAACCATGGCTGAAATCTTGGTCTCATCACCAGAATTTGAACCAAGGTCATGTTGTGTGGTAGCGGTCATCTTTTGTTTTCCCTTATTGTTTTGTTTCTTAGGCCTTAATTCAGGATGCAATTTCCAGCAGTGGGCTTCATCATGCCCCTCTTTGGAACAATGTTTGCATGTGATTTTCTCCCCTTCTTTCTTCACACTTTCATTCTCCTTTCCCTTGCATTTTCCACCCTTATCTTTCTCCTTACCCTTGAATGGCTTCCTCTTACTACCCTCTTCCTGAATGTTCTTTCCTCTAGATTCAAGGTTCATGGCTTGCACACATACCTCATCCAAATTATTTGGATTGAACATAAGGATAGTATGTTTCAAATAGGAATGTAAACCCCCAATATATTTCAGCAATGTATCTTAGGAATTCAAATTCACTCCTAACAACAAAGCCCTTTTCCTAAACTCCTGTGTATAATCTTGGCCTGTTTGGCCTTTGAGCTACCTAAAATTCTGCTAAATCATAATGGATTTTTGCATATAGGCTAAAGGATAAAACTGTCTTTTAATTGTAGAAACAAATTCAACCCAAGTAATGGATATCTTACCATGGATTCTCATTTCCTCTTGAGTCTTTTCTTCCCAACAAACTAGTGCATCTCCTTCTATTCCCAATGAAGCCAACTAGATCTTTATGTCATCTTCTTGAAGGTTTTGAATTTTGCAGTATGCCTCTAGTTGTCAAATTTAATTGTCCAACTTTTCTGCATTCACCTCTCCATTGTACATGGGAAGTTTGAATTTTATGTCCAATTAAAGTAATGGAGTCTTTCCTTTTGGGGTTTTTGAATGAGTATGGGAAGTTTCAGTGGTGGTAGTGGAAGACGGTGCTATGTGAGATGATGAAGATGATGAGGATGGTGGAGATGGAGGTGTCTTTCCACCATTCCCTTTCGAATCCTTCTTCTCATCTTTTTTGTCCTCTTGGCTTCCTTCTCCATGTGGAGGTTTAGAACTCTCTCCAACCATTCAAGTGTTCCTCTCTTCATAGAGGACTTTAACCATCTCAGTTAAAGTGAAGAAAGATTTCTTGAATTCTTCCTGTTTTGAAGAAGGACCTTCAGGCTCTCTTTCTCCATACATAATCGTTGTGGATTCAGGCTCATAAACTGGTACTTCTTGTACCTCTTCAATCTCAGTTGAAGGAAAAACTTGAGGAGTTTCAAGTGCAACTGGAATTGGAACTTTGGGTGGTGTAGATTGTGGCCTTGTGGCTCTCCTTCTTCTGGGAATTACCTCAAGAGTTGCAACCAATAGCTTCCTGTCTCCTTTCTGCAACTTTAACCTTGTAAGCATCAAAATTTTGTGACCATCAAAACCCTAATTGCACAAAATCAATAAATCAAGCAATTCAACCCTACTTTGATACCAACTTGATCTGTTTTTTATTATTAGTTTATGCTGTGCTAATATCAATTACAAATTTCTAAACATGTGCTTGCTTATTGCTTCTTGTGCTGAGGTTTCATTAGTTGTTTGTGTATGCAATCAGGTAAACTTCCTTAAGTTTAAAATGACATTCATGAGAAAAATAGCTTAAAAAAAAATACTGAAAAAAATACATTCAAAGTACAAAAAACCATCAAAGGGACACTTTAACACAATGTTTTGTTGAAGGAGTTTACCCCTCCTGGGCTACATCTCCTTGGTCCAACTTCCATGGTTCAGGCCTCTGTATTAGCTCAATATGGAAAAATTGTGTTTTACAAAGCTCTATGGCTTTTGATACCTGTACCAATGTGTTCATAATTTCCAAATTAGCTAAGAAAACCGCTTTCTGAGCTCAATTTGGTCGAAAATTTCCTTCTCTATGACTCAGACAGTATTTTCCTATAATTTTTCCTGTAATTTTGGAATGACTCCAGTTAGCACGCTAAATGTGGAGTTAAGCCCAAAATTGGGGGCTCTGCCAAAACCTCCACCATTGTAAACTCGAGTTTAACTATCATTAAACTGCACTTAATTAAATATAAGCCTATATTAGTGGCCCACTAATCCACAATTAGCATAACCGCAGAGTTAGTGCTGATCACAACCGCCAGAATTTAATGCAGGTCACATGTCGTGGTTAATTAAACCACATAGTTTTGGAGCCTGTGGCCTAACTGTTTGGTGTTACATCCATTGCGTTCACATGTAGAGACTGACTGTTGCAGTGTTGGTGAACTGTCCGTCGGAGAAACCGCAACCTTAACTGCGTTGTGGTGTTCACATGCAGAACCATTGCAGTGTGGTGAACTATCCGTTGGGTTAACACTTAACTGTCATTGCCAACATTTGGGTTTTGTTCACATGCATAGTGTTGGCTTGTGGTCTGGCCCTCCTAACCACCCATTCCCATAAAGATTAAATTTAAATACAAACGGGAAACATATGGTGTAAG
>CM062813.1:263549781-263622281 GCA_031772625.1 Pinus tabuliformis | reverse complement strand
AAAATGCGCAGATTCATCTCATATGCTCGCATATGTGTCTTCATGAGGCTGAATGAAGCATTACCAGAATCGGTAACTCTCTCCCACTGGGATGAAGAATGGATCCAACCCTTGGACTATGAGCATGTGCCCTTCCGCTGCAGGAGATGCCATGCTCTTGGGCACCTATTCCGTGATTGTCCCTTGAATGCCAAAGCCACGTCTCAGGACCCCTCGGTCTCAACCACCCAAGATGGCTTTACTAAAGCCCCTAGCCGAAAGCGAGCGCATAAGAAACCCTCTAATGGGCAAAAGCCCCAGCAAAATGGCACTAGCGGCCAAGCTTCTAAGAATAGTTTCGAAGTCCTAGCTCAGTCCTCCGAAGATCTTCCCCCGATCTCTGATTCCCACCCCTCCCAGCCATCTTCCTCCGCCCCCCCTCCTCCCCCAACCTCCCCCCCTAAGCGCCACTCCCCCGAGATCACCCATGACTTCCCATCCGGAGATAGGAAGGAACAGGCAGAGAAAGACAAGGAAATGGATGTGGATGGAAAGCTAGACCCTCCCTCTAGCTCAACGCTAAATGAGGAAGAGGGCAGTCAGGTGAAACCAATGGAAGAAGAACCTGAGAGCATAGACCTGCATGGCCTGGACATTCTAGAACTGGAGCTAGCATGCAAAACAAAGGCATATGACAGCATATCTGAATCCCAACTCAATAAGCTGGAGGTAGTCATTTCAAGAGCTTATCAGCAGCAACAACTAGGGATTCAGCCAGGAAGCCAGTGGGATGGAAGCCAACCCCCAAAGGAAACCAAAAAGAGAGGAAGGAAAACAGATCTACAGAGAACCATCGAGATTGGGAAACTCCTGTTAGACTCAGGCAGGTATGCGAAATTGACAAAGTATTACAAACCCACTGCAAATAGTTGAACTATGAAGCTGGTCTCATGGAATTTAAGGGGGCTCAACAGCCCAGGGAAACTTAGAATGCTGAAAAACATGATTAAAATGGAGAAGCCGCAAATATGCTTCCTCCAGGAAACCAAATGTAATAGTACTACTTTAGGTAGTATCCTCACAAAGGCTTGGCCAGGTTGCCGCTCAGTTGCGGTAGATGCATCAGGAGCATCAGGGGGGTTAGCTATTGCATGGAATACTCAAGCAATAGACCTCTCAGATTTCCATGCCTCTCACCATCTGATTCAGGCAACCTTCCATATTTTGGGCACGAATGTTCATGGCAATCTCTCAAATGTATACTTCCCACAGGACACAGGAAGCAAAATAGCACTTCTAGACACCATCGAGGCACTGAACAACAACAGAAGGCACCCACTCTGGATAATTGGAGGGGACTTTAACATGATCACCAAGCTAGAAGAGAAGATAGGGGGGAGAAACAGGCTGGAACAAGAAACCACTCACTTCAAGGATTTCATCCAAAACGCCTCCCTCATAGACGTGCCTTTCTGCAATGGTACGTTCACATGGAGCAACCGCAGAGCTGGAAAACACCAAATCGCATCCAAACTAGATCGCATCCTTATCTCAGATAATGCGATTCACCTGGGAGGAGACTTTACAGCTGCAATACTTCAGCATACTGGATCAGACCACTGGCCGATTTCTCTTCAATGGCAGTGACCCGGTGATCGAACGCGAAGAACCTTCCGCTTCGAAGGATTCTGGCTCACGCACCCTGAGTTCAAAGACTTCGTCAAAACCACATGGACCTCCTTCACTCCTCCAGAAGGGTCCAAGATGTACCAATTCCAACAGAAGCTCCGGCACCTTAAAGGCCACTTAAAGCGATGGAACAGAGAAACCTTTGGAGACATCTTCAAAGCTCAGCAAGATCTCAATCGGGAATTAACGGACCTCCATAAGAAGATAACTACAGAGGGACACTCTGAAGGGACCCTGGATCAGGAACGACGCATCCATAGACAGCTTCAGGAAAGGCAGAAGCAGGAGGAAGTTTACTGGAAACAAAAGTCCCGGATAAGATGGTTGAAAGAAGGAGAACGCAACACCAAATTCTTCCACAGAACCACCATTCAAAGAAGAATGCACAATAACATCCTGTTCATCCAGAAGCAAGGAGGAGAGAAAATAGAAAAGCATGAGGATATAGAGGAAGAATTTCACAATTACTTCAACCAGATCCTTCAAGAGCCGGAGGGAGACAGAAGGCTAGCAATTGGAAAAATTACTAACAATGTGCCTAGAATCATCACGGAAGAACACAATGAGCTTCTCCTCCGCCCAATACTGCCTCAGGAAGTGGATGAAGCGATGTTCCAGCTCAAAGAAGGAAAGGCACCTGGGCCAAACGGATTTACCTCCACGTTCTTTCACACCTTTTGGGAGCTGATTAAACAAGAGGTATGGCAAATTGTGGAAGAATCGAGAGCCCTCCACTGGATGCTGCCCTCTCTCAACACAACCTTTATAGCCCTCATCCCCAAGGAGGAGGACGTTATGACGCCTGACAAATATAGGCCGATTGCACTTTGTAATGTGATATACAAGGTCGTTTCTAAAGTAGTGGCTAATCGGCTGAAGCCTTTGCTACCGCTGCTCATATCTCAGGAACAGTCAGGCTATGTGGAGGGCAGACAAATCATGGACGGCATTCTCCTCACGCACGAGATCATACACTCCCTCAAACATTCAAAGCAGGCAGGTATGCTTCTTAAACTAGATCTTTCTAAAGCTTTCGATAAACTCAGCTGGACCTTCATACAGCAAATGTTAAAAGCTTTTGGTTTCAGTTCCATGTGGATCCGCTGGGTCATGAGCCTAATAAACTCCACTCAGTTCTCCATCCTGGTGAATGGCATCCCTTCAAGGCCCTTCAAACCATCAAGAGGAATCAGGCAAGGGGATCCCCTATCTCCCTTCCTATTCGTTCTCATGGCAGAAGGGCTAGGACGTCACATCAAACAAGCTCTTCAATCTCAACAGCTCAAGGGTCTTTCAGTTCATAACTCCCCTGCCACTTCCCATCAGCAATTCGTTGATGATACCATGCTTTTTGGTTATCCCTCAGCCCAGGAAGCCACTTGCCTCAAAGCCCTGCTCAATGACTTTGCTGCAGCCTCTGGCACGGATGTAAATTGTGCCAAATCGCAGATTTTCTTTTTTCATACGCCTCCCTCTGTCAAATCAGCTGTCACTCACATCCTCAGATTCCCTGCCGCCTCCCTTCCCTCCAAATACCTCAGCGCCCCTCTCACGGCCTCAGCTCTAAAGCATTCCGCTTGGCGCACCCTCATAGAGAAAATGGAATCTCGTCTCAACCTTTGGACTCACAGATCTCTCAACCTCGCCAGCAGGGTTGTACTCATTAAATCAGTCCTTCAGACAATGCCTTTGTACCTTTTCTCAATCCTTGCGGCACCCAAATGGGTCCTAAAGAGAATCAGGCAGCTCCAATGCAGCTTTCTCTGGGGAGGCTCGGCAACTAATCGGAAATGGGCACTGGTCAAATGGCCTACAGTATGCCAGCCAAAGGAGAAAGGGGGTATTGGGCTGAGGGACCCAGAGCATAGTAATGCCATCATGAGTGCTAAAATTTGGTTGCACTGGATCACTAATCCGGAAAAGCCTTGGGCTAGAATCTGGACAACTAAATATGCCAATAACAGACCCCAGGAGGAGCTCATCCGGTTTACTCCCATGGAAAAAGGCTCGCTAATATGGAATGCGGCCAAACAACACTACCACTTAATACAACAACACAGTTTTTGGGAGGTTAGGAATGGCAAAACAACAAGATTTTGGACAGATGCATGGAATCAGATGCCAAAGCTTATCCACACTCTCCAATTACCACTGGATCATGTTAGGCAGGAGCAGCAGCAAGAAAAGATCCATTACTACTGGGGGCAAGAGATGGAGCATGGATTCAGGAAATGGAAACAAGGAAATCATTGGGCTATCACCACAAACTTGCAGGATACAGGGGATTTGGAGAAGGAGTTGGATAAAAGAAGAATCCAATATGATGACGGCAACGATATCTTAAGATGGGGATACCGACCAAAAGGCAACTTCTCCACTTGAGAAGCTTACAAGATAATCTGTAACAATAATATCCCCTCCGATCCTATATGGAGCAAAATATGGGGTTTTGGCTCATGGCCCAAAATCTCCTACTTCCTGTGGCTGGTCAGTCACAGAAAAATCCTTACCTGGGATAAATTAAGAAGAAGGAATTTCCATGGACCATCGTTCTGCCCCAATTGTTGTCAAAATGAGGAAACGCTTCAACACCTTTTGGACTCCTGTCCTCTAGCCAATCAACTATGGGAAAAAGCGGGCTTCAGATGTCAAAAAAGATGCAGAACAAAGAACGACATTACTGACTCCCTAAGGCACTGGCCGCGGGACCCTTATAAGAGTGAACTCCTCAATTGTTTATGGAACCTTCTCCCTGGTCTCATATCCTGGAGCATTTGGAAAGAAAGGAACAAGCGGATATTCAAAAATCAGAGCTCTAGGATCGAAGAGGTTTGGACCAGACTATGTGGGAACTTGAATGAGACGCTGAATCTCCACTCCTGGACAACGGAAGATCTTCCTTCTCTAGATAATGAAAAAGGTATTCTAAGCAACTGGCAATTGATCATTCCTCAATCCCAACACAGGAACAGTTCTTCCACAAGCAGCGACACAATCAAAGATTCTTGGAGAGCCCCCCCAAAGTCCTCTTATAAGCTCAACTTTGATGGAGCCTCCAAAGGTAACCCGGGAAAGGCAGGCTTTGGAGGCATCCTCAGGAATCATGAAGGTACGCCCTTGCAGATCTTCTTGGGATCCTTGGGCTGGGATACCAATAACTCAGCGGAAATTGAAGGATTATGGCAAGGACTCCTCTTAGCTGGAAACCTCAATCTGCAGCCCTTGATCGTGGAAGGAGATTCCCAGATTCTTATAAACATGGCCAAGAGATTGCAGAATGGCTCTCAAGCGAAAAAAATCTCAAACAGTTGGAGACTGGCGGCCAGATTAGAAGCCATTGAACAAGCCCTTCGCAGCAACAAGGCAATCTCCTTTTCTCACACAAAAAGAGAAGGCAACAAGGTCGCCGACCTTCTCGCCAACATAGGGGCAGATAATGAACATATTCTCCTTACAGGAACCCTGACCATTGTCACTGACAATGCCCAAGCTCAGGAATTAGATAAGTTGATCCAAAGTGACAATGCCTACCCGGATGCGGGTGACACGGGTGAGAAGGACGGCTCGCCACCTGGTGACCATGGGCGGCCTTAGGTTTGGAAGGGTCATTAACAGCACTCCGCCGCCCTGGATGGCAAGCGTGAGAGCAGAGGCGCGAGAGGACGGCAATTCATTGCCGGGTCTGAGCTCCATTAAGTGTTTCAGAGGGGAGTTATGGCATACCAGTATCGAGGCAGACTAGCGCAACATAAATATGGTAAGAATTTGGAATGTTATGCATTGGATCAAGGTCGAATTCTGGAATTGGGTTTCTGGACGTCAGTTCTCCGAGCTCAGACTCAAGAGCTCCCTTCGGCAATTCGAGGTGGACACAGGGCAGCAAGGGTGGGGGAAGGCAGTTTCACACCCTCCATACCCTTCTCCCCTGCTCTGTTACGCTCATTGGGCATTAAGGAAAGCATGGTTCTGCCAAGACAGAGGCTCATTAGCCGTCGAGGCTCTGGAAGAGGGGGAACTTCACGCCCCCCGGTCGCCAATCCACCTGCAAGCTGCTGTCGTTGTATGTGCCACCAAGTGGCTGAAGCACACCCCATTCAGTCGAACCCGTTTATGGACGCCAGGCCTCCAGACTCGAGCTCTGCCCCGCTACCCGCGTTTGGAACAGCGGTATTCTCCTTCAGCAGCGCCCAGGGCAATTCTAACATCAATGCTCATGTCTTGGTCCTATTCCTGGAGGAACCGAAAGAGGAGGTTGGGGAGCAACCCCGCGCCCAAGTTCATCCTGCTGAAAGCTCCAGAGCTGCTGAGGGAAAGGCAGAGGTTCCACCTGAGCCGGAAACATGCAAAAAACACCATAAAAAAACACCATAAAAAACATGCTTGAATCTGCAAAAGATGCAATTGACCCAAAATGTCACAAAGGCGTTTATTCGATTCCCTGTTCGTGCGGTAAAGTTTATATAGGGGAAACAGGGAGATCCTTTGGAGTAAGATTAAAAGAGCACATTAGTGATATTACTAGAAATAGGTCTGATAAATCAGGATTTGCAGAGCATGCTTGTTCCTCCTCTCACTATATATGCATGGAACAAGCTAAATTAATCCACAAGGAAGACCACTATTTAAAAAGAAGAATTAAAGAGGCAATAGAAATTGAAAAATCTTCTAATAATATGAATAGGGATGATGGTCTTAAACTAAGTAATACCTGGAAACCCTTGTTAAACAAAATAAAGTAACTTTAATTTATACAAATTCTCCCTTAAGACAGCATTTACAGCTCAAATAAGTAAATAAATTAATATATATATATATATATATATATATATATATATATATATATATATATATTTATATATATATATATATATATATATATATATATATATATATTTATATATATATATATATATAGATATATAGATATATATATATATATAAATATATATATATATATATATATATATCTATATATATCTATATATATATATATATATATATATATATATATATATATATATATATATATATAACCAAATTCTATTAATTAATTAATTAAAATTTTAACTAAATTTAAAATTAATTTAATTAATTAATTAATTAAGTAATTAATATAGTTTTAAATTTATTAATTAAACCAAATTTAAAATTAATTTAATTAATGAATTAATTAATTAAATTGATTTTACGTTAAATTTAGTTTAAATTAATTTTATTTTATTTAGGTCAAATTAATCTATTTAAAAAAAATAAAAAATTACTTTTAATATATTTTTAAATTTATTAATTAAATTAAAATTTGAAACAAAATTAAAATTTATTTATTCCATTTAGTTTTTAATAATTTTATTTTTAATTTAGGCCAAATTAATTTAAGTGAATTTATTTTATTAAAAAAATTTAAATTTATTAATTAAACTAAATTTAAAAATTAATTAATTAATTAATTAATGAATTAATATAGTTTCAAATTTAAAATTAATTAAATTTATTAATTAATTAATTTATTTATTAAATTGATTTTATTTAGTTTAAATTAATTTTATTTTTAATATTAGGTCAAATTAATCTAGTAAAAAAAAAAAAAATTACTTTAATATAGGTTTAAAATTATTAATCAAAATTAAAAATTTATTTATCCATTTATTAATAAATTGTTGAAAATCAAGCCGACCTCTCCAAACCTAGGTTATCTATCCATCCTTCTATTAATAGGTTCTCATTTTCTTGACTCTCTCTTTCTCAAAATGCAGATCTCATTACCCTGATGATGGACTCACCTAGCTAGTCCGAAACGTCGGTTTCAAAAATTGCTCACAGGTTTTTCCATTAATTAAAAATACTCTTCCAGCCTGTATGGAATCTCTCTTCAACAATTATAATGTTATTTTTATTTTTTATTTTCTATTTTTTTAAAGTAATATATGTGTTTATATATATATATATATATATATATATATATATATATATATATATATATATCTATATATATATATATATATATATATATATATATATATATATATATATATATAGGAAAATGGCATCAAGGAAGGTCTTTGTGAAAGTTTCTGGAACAAGGATAGCAATTCCATCATCTAAAGTTGTAGTGGGACACTCTATGAATAGTGTTGATCATGCCCAAACTAAGAAACAACATAAAAGTCAAGCAACGGACCTGCCAAGTACATTCAAGATTATTTTTGAATGGAGGAATTCATAAGAAATAAATAAAACAAATTTTACATTGCATGTTAAGATATTGAAACCAATAATAGTTCACATATCTATCTATACTGTTATGAAACTAGCTCACAAAAAGATAGATAAATGCCTTCAAAATAAGCCTCTTCGAGGGGGCAACCTCCTTTACATTACACAAAGATATAAGGACATATCAGATTCATTTCTTCTTTCTCGATGTGATCGTTCACTTCTTGAACCTTTTTCTTCTTGATATGTCCTTCTATCTTACGAGTTTGAAGAGTGGTAATTCTTGCCAATGCTTTACAAGATATGGTCGGATTCATTTCTTTTTTCTCTAGGGTTGGTTCCTGGTGTATATCCTCTTCTTTTGATGTTTCTTAATCCTTTTCTTCCTCCTCTTCATAATCTATGTAAAATAAATTCTTCGCAGCACACTTATGACCTTTAGTGTATTTGCTATGACAATTGTAACAAAGCCCTTTTCCTCTTTTTTCTTCCAATTGTTGTTGTGTAAACTTTGTAGGTTGTGGAAGGCTAGGAGAAAAAAACTTCCATAATTATAGCCATTAGTGGTGGGATTCCTTGTTTCCATAATTTCGCTTTCAATTTTTCTTGCCAACCTGAATGCCTTCTCCAATGAATCTAGTTCCCAAAGGCAAACCTCATGTTGGATGTTATCTTTTAAAGTCCCTATGAAAACATCAATCCTATGCTCCTCTGGAATATCTTTTACCCTTATATTCAATTTTTGGAAGTCCTAAATGTGCTCCATCATTGAACCCTTTTGTTTGAGATTTATCAATTGGCTAAAAAAAGTGTTGCTTTTTGTATCCTCATAATGTGCTATCATTTCATCCGTAAAAATAGCCCAAGTGACAATTTGTTTACGAGAGAAAAGCCATTGATACCATACAAACTGATTTGGTTCCAAATATAATGTTGCAATGCGTACCTTTTGTGTGTTTTGCACATTATGGAGATCGAAAAATTGCTCCATCTGTAGTATCTATGTTCTGGGATACTTGCCATCAAACTTCCTCATATTGATCTTTGGAACATGGTGGTTCTTCGATCCAACGTTAGAGTCTATGAAATCCTGATTAACATTTATTTTGTTTTCATCATGAGTTTTCTTTACTACCCTTTTTCCATTAGTAAGAATTTCTTGTAGAAACTTTGCCAAATATGTCTTTAAATTTGTCTTCAAATATTCCATGACTTTCTTTAAATCATCCATCTTAGCGTCCACACCACACCATCCATCTTGGCTTCCATGCCGTCCATCTTGGCTTCCACGCCGTCCATCTTAGCTTCCACATCATTCATCTTAGCTTCTACGCCTTTCTTTAAACCATCCATCTTAGCTTCCATGCCATACATCTTAGCTTCTATGTCTTTCTTTAAACCATCCATCTTAGCTTCTATTACGTTTTGTGCCAGTGAAGTTTGTTGCACTTGGTCTGGTAATTTTGATATATCATCTTGCATTTCTTCCTCTTCTTCATGAGTCATGCTAGAGCTTTTAGGTTGCTTACTAGGTGTTTTCAATTTCTTTGGCATGAATTAGCGATAATAATGCTTTCACTATGCCCTTTAAATTCCTTCAAACTAATTTTTCAAACCAAGCTTATGCAAAAATTTAAAAAACAACTAAACACCTTTCTTCACTTTGTAGGAGCTCGATATTCAATTTGATGTATCTCTGTAATTTTGGATCTCCAAGGTCTGAAATTTCTTCCTGCAGTAACCCTCTGAGTAATCTTCTTAACCCCGCAAGTCTGATCAATATTGGATTCTCCAATGAAGAGTTATGCCAAATCTCCCACGATGACATGAGTATAGACTAGTTCAGTAGATCTAAATTGTACGACATGTTGCGCAGCACTGTTTCAACCTTAGGTTCTGGAAATGTTATCAAAAAAACCACAGTGTGTGCTCTTTCTATAACTTCTTAAGAAAATTCAATTTGATGCTTAGAGCGAAAGTTATTACGATTTTCCCAAGGTCACCTGTTTGGAATGTAATTCAAGGGTCTACAAAAATCCTAACTTCCTCAGATCATATCTCCGAAAATATAGTGATAGAAGATCTAAAATTTTTCCTCAAGGTGTAGAACAATTTCCTCTCAAACGGGTTTTTGTTTTAGCTTCTAAAAGCTCGTAGAGAAAAAGTTATAGCAAAACTTCCACGATGACCTATTTGGAGCAGCGAAACCCTAGAATCCAAATCTCTGATACCAAATGTTATGAAACTAGCTCACAAAAAGATAGAAAAGATAGATAAATGCCTTCAAAATAAGCCTCTTCAAGGGGGAAACCTCCTTTACATTACACAAATGAATAATTTTTGGATGATACAAATGACAAGACCTCCTTCTATATATAGGAATCTAAGCTGTCATAATATAATCAGAGCCAACATAAAAATAATAATGTAAGGGCACAATAATAACAATAGTGGGCTTCTATGGTTCACAGTAATAATAATATGGGGATTACATGGGCACAACAATATAATAAAGGCGTTGTACTAATAACAATAAGGGGTTACACTAGTAGTATAGGCACCTAACACATACTATGGTATGATTAACATTGTTGAACCATATGAGATGATGGGCAGAGTATGAGACATATGTTTGGTGCAGAATGCAAACACTGTTTATGTTCTTGCAAAATTCCCAAATACACATGAAAATGTTAGATATCGTCTCTCAAAGGTAAAGTATGAAACATATGAAGGATCTACACCATTGTGTGAAGAAATCACTACCAACATTTCAAATAACATTGTAATTATATTTATTTGTATTTATGTGTTTTTCATTATTGTAAGGATCATTAAATTTTCTATAAATGATTGATCATTGACATATTGTATTTTGTTTGATAGGATGTTGATGAGAGTCTGCAAATGATGCTCGAGGGTATTTATTATCTAGAGGCAAATATCATGAATGTGATAAATAGTTTCCATACAAAGAAAAAAGAAGAGAGGAGAAGGAAGCAAAGAGAAACAACCCATGACACTGCAATAGTACATATAGGGGATCGTCAAAGAATCCCTAAGGTGGCTGAATCTAGCAAAGTTAAACATGTTTCTTTTGAAGATTTGGAAATTAAAGCTGAAGGTGAAGCTAAAAAACATGTTACCATTACTAAGGAAGAGTTTTGAAATGTTGTTAAAAAGGATAAAAGAAATAAAACACCAAAAAGAAAAATGGCCACGAATGTCTCTCTTCGAGTTGATGATAAGGAGATTGTTTATGTAGAAGAAGATATGTTAACCGGTAAGAAGAAGAAATCAAAATTTGGTCAATCTGTTAAAATCATAGGCAACAATGAAGTTCAAAGTGAAAGTTCTAAAGGCAACAAAGAAATCATAACACATGGTGCGAATTTAGAGGATGACATTACTAAAACAAAACAAAATGCCATTCGAGATCACTCAAGGAAGAATAAATTAATTAATGGCATAAAAACATTTCAACTTAATGATAGTCAATTCTATAGGTTATATGAAGGACAATCTCAATATCAAATTAGAAAGGTACATCACCTACATGTCAATAATTTGAAAACATTATTCAGATACAATCCATATGCACATGTGGTGGATTATGTGCTTCTTGTTGATCCAAATCAAGTTCCTAACAAAGAGGCATTTGATAGGACACAATGTTTTGAATACAAATATTATGTAATTGGAGCGAACCATTCAACAGAGGCCATAAGACAATTGATCAAGGAATATCCCAATAACTCTCATTTTTAAACAGTGAAATGCATCATTTATGTTTGTTTAACAAAAACATAGGCAAATTTATTGGCATGAGATCATAATGCAAATAATGAGTATAGAATGTCTATGAATTTCATCCAAAGGGTCAAATTTATTCATAATGAATTTGTAGAAAAATTTGGTCAGGGTAAGATAAAATTCAGTTTAAGGTTTCAAAAGGAATGTTGAATGGAAACATGTTATCAAATTGAGGATAAAATCAATTCAAAAGGTGGCAAAGTAATTTTGGAATTATTCAAAGGCATGAATAACATTTTCTAGTTGGAATTTCCAACAGGGTAGATATGAGAATTGATTGATGATATTTTTGACATGTGGGAGAATATTCCAATAAAAATTCAGAAGGTTAAAAAAACCTAAACCCATAATATGTACAAACAGTAAGACACGTCCTTAAATGAAGTAAATTCTAGATGATATGACTATCACACCTTGGAGAAAATTGCAAGGAGTGAAGGATAACAAACTAATCAAATCAATACTATGTCGTGTGAAGTTAGGTGAATTGTCATTGGATGAAATGTTCTCAGAATTTCAAAAATAGGTTTGTTGAATTATTTTTACTTTTTCTTGGATTATAATTTTCTTTTAAATATAACATATTGTTGTTGGTATTATTTGTTATACATATATTTTTTTTTATTTGGTAAGAGTAGAGCTTTCCATTAATCTAGTAAAAAAATACATATTGTACACTTTGCAGATCTGGGCCAAGAGCCCCATACTTGACTCAGACACAACCCCCTACCTGACTTAGACAATCCATAGAAGGGTAGATGCAAACCTCCCTTAGTGACAAGGGACCACAACAACCAATGGCCCACATAAACCAAAGGCCCACAATAAGCCAAAGGCCCACATTACACCAAAGGCCCAAATAAACATACGTGTGCATAAACTAAAGGCCCACAAAACCTATAGTGAGTGACTTGGTAGTCCTCGAAGATCCGACGGTTTAAACAGATTTCGAGTGAGCCAACAAGCTCACCATTTAAAAGCCTTTCAGGCTCGATGAGTAAATAAAATAGTCTACTAGGAAACTTCAGGTTCGAGATGTGTATTAACCCATGGGGAGTTTGATGGCCCAACTCTTGTGTGATCCGGCTCTCTTCGATTTGACGGTTTAGAGTCGATATCGGGCCCACAACATACGGACATGTTATAATCCTAATTAGACCTGATGGGTGCCCTAAACTACCATTCAATAACTTTTTGGGTCCAATTTATGTGATATCCATCGTGCAACTTTCCGCCCGAAATCTGTCGGATTCTAGCATTCACTGCCATCGATGGTTATGTACCTTTCAACCTGATCACTGAATACTCCCTGCTTCCTCATTCTCTTTGGTTCCTGGCCTTCTGAATCCATTGATCCGTTCACTGCTTGTCTTTCATCCCTTGAAAATTCTCCCTATCTACAATCGCCTGTCTGTGCCAGTCCTCACGCAGATTTCCTTAGGGTGTCATCTCCATTACACAACTGTCGTTATCTTTTGTGCAAAGCACACCCTCATTTGCCAGTCAATCCACTAATCTATTGGAATTTCTGCACACATGAACAAATCTAAGTGTCCTTAGGATTCTTAGATGGGATTATATGCATTGGTAAACTTTTAATAACCTCTAGTGGTTTGAAAATTTCTTTGGTGTTGTGCCATTGCCTATCTTTTTGACCAAGTTAATTGTCAGTTTAGAGTGTGCCTCTATGATGGTATTGTGTAAATTGTGTTCAATCAAGATTTATAGGCATTGCTCTAAGGCCACGAGTTCCACCATGTTATTAATGGTATTCCCCAAATGAATATGAAAGATGAATTTTATGTTTCCCTGCTCATCTCTTATGACTCCTCCATAACCAACAACCCCATGGTTTCCCCTAAAGTCTCCATCGATATTAAATTTCAAGAAACCATGGGGGGGCGGTTGCCAGAAGTCCTTCCCCTCTATTATATGTCGTATGATCTTACTTATGCCCTAGGGGACAGTCAATTGGAGACCCAAGTGCACAAGAATCTAAACATCCTGGTTTTGAGGAGGGTTCTTGAGGAGTTGATTCAGAAGGGTGCTCATAGTTTCTTTGAGTTGTCTTAAAATCTGAGCTATGATGCTCTCAGTTGATCTAGTTCTATTCTTGAAAATCCTGTTGTTGCATTCTTTCCATACATCCCAAATCAGAAAACCTCATATCAGAGTCCATGCTTTGTTGACTATTTCATTATCTGAGAAGTCTTTCCTCCACTTCATCAAAGTTCCAGTGATACTGTTTTCATCCCTGTCAGTTTGCTTGAAGATTAAGGCTACCCAATTCCATAAGGTAGAGGTGAAAGTGTAGAGGTTGAGTAGGTGATCTAAAGTTTCCTCTTGTAGACCACATAACTGGCATCTAGAAGGACCAACTAAACCTCTTTTTCTTAGATTCTCCCAAGTAAGAACTTTTTTATGATGTACCAACCATATGAACAGTTTGATTTTCATCCAGTGCAGGTTCTGCCATAGATTCTTCCATATCATATCAGGGTTGGGAAAGTCAATCCCATTGGCAATTCTTTTGGCTTCTTTGAGGCTAAAGTTTCCTGTGTTATTTCTTTCCCATCTTAGTTGGTCAGGCAAAGTTGAAGTCAAAATCTTTCTCTGTTCCGGTACTACTGGAAGAGCTTCAGCGTGGGCCTTCAAAGGGGTTTCTTCACTGTATACTAGGTCTTTTCATTTCCTCCATTCGCCATTCTCTCTTGTCTGATCCCAAAATTCACTTACCCTGAGTAGCTCTTTATTGTCAGTGTCATTTTTTAGAATGTCTAGTCCTTCTTTACACAGGTGAGGCTCTTGCTGCCAATTATCCTCCCAAAACCAGGCTAGGTTTCCATCTCTGATCTCCCAGAAACTATGCTTCTGAATAATAGCTCTATTCTCCCAAGCATTGTTCCAAATGTGGGAGCCCTTGATGATCCTTGTCATTCGAACATGATCCCTATCTTGCCATTTCTTTGCATACTTCTGTTTCCAGAGATTTTCCCAGGGGGTTCTTGTTTCCTTTAGCCATCTCCACCAAAGTTTTCCCCCAAAAAATTTCTTATGGTTTTTGGGTCACAAAGTCCCAAACCTCCATAAGTATTGGGTTTGCAGAGATTTTCCCAAGCTAATAGAGCCCATTTCTTTTCCTCTTCTCCTTTACCCCAAATAAAATCTCTTTGGATGTCCCCGATGTGTTGAAAAACAACTTTTTGGGTAGGAAGAGCTGAAAGCATGAAGGTGGATATGGTTTGCAGGACAACCTTTGTAAGCACTAACTGTCCATTTTCTGATTTTGTCTTGCATTTTATTAGTCACTGGCTCCCAAACCTCCTTACTCAGAGGTTTGTCAGTGAGAGGTATTCCCAAATATTTGGAGGGTAGTTGATCTCTTTGAAAGCCAAGAATTCTGGTGAGATTTCTCTGAATAGCAATGTTAGTATTGAAAAAGAAAATTTTTGATTTCGTGAGGCTTACCTCTATACCAGTAGCCATAGAAAAATCATTCAGGTTGAAGGCATTAGCTTCCTTGACCGTGGGTGCGCCCTGCAGCATGGTGTCATCCACAAATTGTTGGTGAGTCAAGGTATCCCCATTCAAGGTAAGTTTGAAACCCTAGATTCTTCCCTCCTCTTTGGCTGCTACGATCACTTTACCTAATCCTTCCATCATGAGAACGAATAGGAAGGGGGAGAGTGGATCTCCTTGTCTGAGGCCTCTCAAAGGGCTGTAAGTTCTAGATGGAGAGCCATTAAGTAGGATTGGAAAACTACTTGTGGTGACAAAGGCCATCACCCTTCTTATCTAGTTGCGGTCGAAGCCATACGCTTTTCATACATCCCTGATATACGACCAACTTAGCTTATCATAAGCTTTCGCAAGGTCAAGCTGCATGATCATACCCACTTACTTAGTGCTCTTGAGATAATGAACCACTTTGTGAGATTGAATGATGTTATTGAAAATTTGCCTTCCTTCTACATAACCAGTTTGCTCCTCAGACACAAGAGTTGGAAGAAGAGGCTTGAGTATGTTTGCAATTACTTTAGAAATAATTTTGTACACCACATTGCAAAGGGCTATGGGTCTGAATCTATCTGGTTTCATAGCTTTTTCCTACTTTGAAATTAAGGCTATGAAAGATGAATTGAGTGCCCTTAATATTGTTTTTGGTTTCCTCAAGTCCTCGACAACATCAAGGATATCTTGTTTGACGATTTCCCAGCATGTTTTGAAGAAGTCTACATTGAACCCATCCGGGCCTACAACTTTCCCATTTTGCATCTCTTTGATGACTTCATTGACCTCCTCTTCAGTCATTGGCATGTTGAGATTGTAATTGTCTTCCCGGGTTGCTATTTTTGGAATGTACTGTGTGAATCTGTTGATAAATTGTCATCTGTATAAGAGAGGCTCCTCTACTATGCTTTGGAAATGTTATATCAGAATAGGTTCCATTTCTTTGTGGGTACTTAGCTCTTTCCCTTGAGGATCTTTGAGTTTTACAATCCTGTTATGAGCCCTGTGATCCATGGTTGATTTGTGGAAAAACCTTGTATTTCTTTCCCCTTCTTTAATCCATTGCACTCTCGATTTTTGTCTCTAGAAGATCTCTTCTTTTTGGAATTTGTTGTCCCATTCTTGTTGAAGAGAGTTAGATTGCATTTTCCTTTCCTCAGTGAAGCCATCTATAATGAGGATTTGGTTAATTTTTTGTAGTTTCTGTTCCACTTCTCTTTTGGCTTTGAAAATATTGCCAAACTCATTTTTGTTCCATTCTTTAAGCCTGAGTTTGATGTGTTTCAATCTTTGTTGCAGTAGGAACATCTTCGTGCCTTGAACAAGTATGTCTTCCACCCACCACTTACCAATATTAGTGATTAAGTCAGGGTGTGTGAGCCAGACATTTTCAAACCTGAAAGGTCTGTTTCTCACAGTGCCTATAAAAGAAGCCTCAAGCTAAATAGGCCAGTGGTTTGAGCCTACAAAAGGAAGGATTAAAGTAGTCAAGTCAAGGCCATTGAGAAAGAGGTCCTTCGAGATTAAGAATATGTCTAGTTTAGAGGCAACTTGAGAATCCCCTCCCCTCTTATTGTTCCAGGTGGAGGTGCCATTTATTGTCTCTGTATCCACTAGCCTCATGTCGTTTAGGAATTTCTAGAAGGTGATGGAGTCTCTACCTTGTGTTCTAGTCCCACCTTTCTTCTCCGTAAGAGATTGGATTATGTTGAAGTCCCATACTAGAATCGAGGGAATAGCAAGATGTCTTTCTCTCATCTTCTCCAATGAGTTGAGAAGCCAGAGTTTGTCTTCAAGTTTTTGTGTACCATAGACATTAGTGACCATATAGATTTCTTTGTCACCCAAAGGTTGTATAACCATTGAAAGATAGTTCCTGGATGCTTCAGCATCCAAGATTCCAAGTTTCTAGGGATTCCACAGAGTGAGAATCCCTCCTGCTTTGTTGTTTGCTTTAACTTCTATATACTTGTACTTAATAAGCCATTTTCTATGTATCTCTCTTACTTTGTCTATTGAACATTTTGTTTCCTATATAAAGACCATATTTGTTTTTTCTTATTTTATTCTATTTCTAAGATTTCTTTGTTTTCTTTTACTTCCTAGACCCCTAATGTTCCAGCTTGTGAGCTTCATTATGAAAGGTTTGTAAATAAGTAACTGGTAAGAACTTTCATCTTACCTGAGTTAAGCAAGAGTTTCCCACACTTTGTAAGTAGCTCATTTTGTTTCTTCCTTCCTCTTTTCCTGCCCAGGTTCTTGAACGAGTGTCTTGATGTTACCTCCATTGGTTTTATCCCTCTGTTTTCCTGGCTGTCATGGTTTATTTTGACTCCAGTAGCCTTTTCTTGAGATCTCCATAGGAAGAGCTGCTACACTCTATCAAACTCCTCTTGTGGTAGAGAATCAACACCCTTGGTGGTTCCCTGCTTCAGGAACTTTTGTAGATCAAGATTCTCCCTCTCCATAATCTCCTATAGCTCCTGGTCCTCCGTGCCAATTTCACTTGGGGTCATCTCATGGTCCCTACCAGGTTCCATTGTGCTCTTCGTATCCTCCTTTAGTTTGTTTTTCTCATGTGTGACCTCCATACTATCATCTTTTTCCTTTTCTGCAGGATTATCCTCCAGTTCTTTGTTCGATCCATTGTTCCCCCCTTCTTCTTCTAAAATTTTGAAACTGTTATGAATTTGTTATTTATCCTTGCTAGTTTTATTTTGGTTATTTCCCCCCCTCCTTTTCCCCTGCCCCCCACCTTGGTAAAGCCTTTCGGGTCTTTTCCTGTGTTGGTTTTTATATTGTCCTCCAGTTTGTTGCTTGGGCAATCTATGAAGAGGTGCCCATGTTCATGCCATTTACGGCATCTGAATGGGACATGTTCATAGTCCACAGCCTGCACCCATTCTTCATCATATACTTCTAGAATATTTTCGTCTCGAAGTGCTCCTGATAGGTCCATTTCTACACATATGCGGGTAAAGGAGGTATATTTGCCTCGCAGAGTCACATCTGATATCTTTAAAAAATGACCTAGTTTATTGCCTATGACTTCTAATGATTTAGGCAGCCAATAATCTAAAGGTAAGGAGTAGAGTCTAATCCATACAGGTACCTATGTAAATGTTTCTCGCTTCTGGACAAAATTCATCATCCATGGTCACATGTAGAGTCCTGCAACAACATAGAAATACAGTCCTCCTTCGAACACTATATCTTTATCTTCTAGGTTCGTGAAAACCACTATGAAGAAACCCTTGGACACAAGATGAAGGGTTATTTCTCCCTTTGGTTTGCAGTGGTTTCTTATCCACGTGTACAATTCCTTCTCTATTGGCCATAGTCCCATAAATTTGCATATGACCGCGTAAGTCGCCATGTGATCCCTGTGCGACTATAGCATTGGATCATATAAGACAACTCGATGTTTAATGGTTGACCTGGGTTTGTAGAGTCTTGTCGTAGTCTTGTGTTCATTTCTCTGACTGCTGTCTCCTATTCTCTTCTCTCTTCTGACTTCCTCGAGATTCCCTTCATGTTCATGGGATTTGATGCTTTCCTTTTTTTTGGTACTTATCTTCTCCGCCTCTACCTCCACTGGTTTGTTGAATCGATTTGAACCCAAATCCTTGTTTTTGTTCGCTACTACATGATTGTAAGAGGGAGTGGAGCCCCCCCCTCCTTGCCCCTCCATTGTTACCAGCTCCCTCTACAGAACCCTAACTCCCTATTCAAAACCCTAGCTCTGCTTTCGCGGTCCCAACCTTCTAACCTTCGAGGGCATGTTAAACTTGGCAACTTTGATTTTTCTTGTTATACATATCACTATATTAAAATTTTTTAATTTATTTATTAAATCATAGGATTTATATGAAAATACAAGAAAATTTAGTTAGAATGTTGAATGAAGAGAGTTGGAATGACGTTGTATGCAACCACCTAGAATCAAGTTCTACAACAACACTTAAATATTTTTATCTTGCATTCAAAAAAGTATGTTAATTTTTACATTCATTTTATTCATATGTAATTTTATTTTATTTTATTACTTATACTTATATTTGTTTATTTCATTAAAGATGTCAAAGAAGGATGTGAGTGGAGTACCAAATACTTTCAAAAGCTTTATTGAAAAAATTAAGTTGGAAAGGATGAGAAAGCAACATCTTAGGAATGTTGAACTTGATCCTACTCTTACTCATTTCATTTGGAATGGGTTGGAAACTATAAAATATCAAATAATACAAGGTGATTGTGAAGACATTGCAAAACTCATACCTAAAAGAGAATATGCCGTGGTTATTGTAGACATTCCTCATGGTTTTAATTTCCCAGACATGAGATATGATAGTAAGCCTGATATTTATCAAGCTTTTAATAAAGTGGTTACAGTCTTTCAAGAAGTTGCAACATCATCACTTTGAAGATTTGTTACATTTCATTCAGACACACAATTTGCAATGTTATTAACAAGCTTCAAGGGAAAAGCAAACTCAATGATGTAGCTTACATGGTAAGACATTGAAATTGTATGTTTGATTAATGTTAATTTTTTTATTTTTTTATGTTAAGTTAATTGAATTTAAGTCAAATGTTATTTCTTCCGAAGATCAGCCAATTATAAGTGATTGTGAGTTCATCCACGTTAAATGTTGGACAAAAGATGATAGCTATAAGTCTATTCTTCTAAATTAAGTATATGGAAAGAGTCATAGCCAAGTATTGGTTCATGATGTTGTCGTAAGAAAGTTAACATATGAGGATAAAGATGAACAAGTAGAGATAGTTAACATTTATAAAAAATCACAAGCATTGATTTACTATCTTATAGATTATGTTCAAATGAAGGAGATTGAGGTTTTGGATTTATTATCAGGTTCAGGTAAGTTTTATTATATAAGATTTAATTTTAATATTTTCTTTTTTTTCGCTTTTATGTGTTTATACTAATTTACTTACTTATGTTTTTGTGCTTGATGATTAGGTACAACAGTAGAATGTTTCCTACAAAAAGGAAGAAATTGCATTGTGATTGAAAAAGACCCACTACAATGCAATTTTATTCAATGAAGAATTAATGCTCTTCAATTTCTGCCAAATGCAATGCAAGAAGTTGGTTTGAGGAAAGGATATTTTAATGAATCACGTGTGGAAAAAATGGCAAAGGAACCTCAACCATTGTTATATGGAATGATTGGAAAATGACACTTTGGGAGATTTGCAAACATGAAAGATGCATTAAAAGAGGAAAATGAGGAAACTCAAGCATAAAATATCGTGGAAGAAGAAAATAATTATTTTTAGAAGATGATGAACATTGATTTTATAATATTGTTGATGACTTTTAAGTTATGCTTACAAATCAAGGTCAATTTTGAGAGATATTCATTAGTTTTACTTGTAATGTTTTGACTTTGATTTTTTATGAGAAGAATGAGCATTTGATTATTCTTGTTATATGTTCAATATTTGTATTATCTTATTTTCACTTTAATATTTATGTGAAACATTTTTTTTGTGGAAAAAAATTGTGATTACTATTAATTTTTAAAGTAAAATTCATAAAAAATGCTATTTTTTAAGATTTTTTGTTACAAATTTCGCATAAAACCGTTTATTTGACATCTCATTTTTGACAAAAAGTCTCAAAATGTGTATTTGTTTCATTATATTTATATTGAAAATGTGTATTTTTTTGTCAAATGTTTAAAATTATTGTTTTTTTAGTGACAATTATTTGATGTGCATTGAAATATTAATTAACATTACATAATCATATAGAAAATACTAAATTTAAAATATTGACCATTTCTTTTATTTTCTTAACTATGCAAAAAAATTAAGATTTCATTACAAAAAAAATTAAAAAGGAAAATAAAAAAACAAAAATACATAAATACACTTAAAAATAAATATTTTAGGGAAGAAGAAGACATTAGAAAATTTAAAGTGTCAAAAATCAACCCTCTAAAAAAAGGGGTTGATGCTGCATCAACACTTTTTAAAATCATCATGAAAATTACTCACATTTAAAAAAAAAAATCATATTTGCTACATAAGAAAATTTAAAGTGCCAAAAATATGCTCCAAAATAAAAAGAGTATTATGAATCACCACTTTTCAAAATCAGGTGTTTTTTTGCTACCTCAAAATATGGGTATTAGGTAATTTTCTCGTTTGATCGATAAATATGTTTTATGTGAAACTCAAATTTGCATATTGACAATGCCTTTATCAAAATATCTACATCCTACTCCTCTATAGGAATGTACTTCAGGAACATTATTCTCCTTTGCACACAATCGCGTAGATGGTGATACCGAATTTCGATATGCTTGGACCGATCATGAAAAATTGGATTCTAACAGAGTTTGATAAAACTCTGATTGTCACAATAAATCACTGTAGGGCCCATCTGCTAACCAAATAACCCAACAAGGATCTTCCTCATCCAGATAGCCTCACAAGATTCTTGACTAGCACTCATGTACTCCGCTTCTGTTGAACTGAGTGCAACTGACCTCTGCTTCCTGTTGTATCAAGAAATTGTTGTTGACCCAATACTGAATATTCTCCCTCATGTGCTCTTCCTGTCGGATGGACTCTCAACCCAATCTGCATCTATGAAGCATTGAAGCTTCATTCCCTCTATCTGTCTGTACCAAATACCAAACTAAGTAGTTCCTTTGAGGTATCTCAACACATGTTTAGCTGGCTTCCAATAGGTTTTGGCTGTCTTAACCATTGCTTGACTAAGATGGTTAATTAAAAAACATATGTACGGTCATGTATTCAACAAATACATGAGTGAACCCACAAATTGTCTATAAATAGTAGCCTCCACTACTTCACCTGAAGTAGTATCTTCCTTCCTCCAATTACCTACTAGAGGAGTGTCCATGGGTTTGTTGCTCTCCATGTGGAACTTCTTTAGTATCTCATTGACATACTTTCCTTGAGAGACAAACAATTCCCCATCTCCTTTCCATACTTCCATACTAAGGAAATAATGCATGAGGCCCAGGTCCTTCATCTTGAATTCTGTTGTAAGATCCTCTTTGCAATATTTTATCAGCTTCTCATCACCTATTAGAATCAAATTATCAACATATAATACTATAATAAATAATTTATCTTCAACCACAATATGGTAAATGTTTGCATCTGCTTCCCTTTTGGTGAACCCCAACTTGAAGAAATAGATGTCAATCTTGGTGTACCAAGTAGGGGGTGCTTGTTTTAGTCCATACAACACCTGCTTGAGTCTACACACATGTGACTCTCTGTTGAAGGTATCAAATCCTTCTGGCTACTCAATATACACCTCTTCCTCAATCACACCATTGAGGAATGTTGTCTTCACATCCATCTTGTGTATTTTCCATCCCATCTGCGCTGAAAGTGCTATAATATATTTGATTGAAGAGTACCTTGCTACTGGAGAAAAGGTTTCATCGTAATTAATTCCCTCAACCTGAGAGAATCGTCTGGCCACAGATATGGCTTTTTGTTTCTCCACATTCCCATTTGCTACTTGCTTTACCTTGTAAAGTCATCTGGAACTCACCAGTGGCTTGTCTAATGGTCTTGGGACCACTTCCCAAATACATTTTCTAATAATGGACTCATACTCCTCAACCATGGCATCAACGCATATTGGTTGTTGCACTTCTTCCTCAAATGAGGATGGTTCAACCTCTGCACTCTTGCTCATTAGATCCACGTAGCCAATGTACTGATCTGGTGACCTCCTATGCCTATGTTGTGATGTGGGGGCTCCCACATTCTCTCTAACATCATGCATCAATTTGTTAGCCTCTCTAGTGTGCTTCCTTCCATCTTTGGAAGTCTCTACATGAGTGGGTTCTTCCACTCTCCTACCCTTTACATGTGGCTACTCTACATCATCCCGAGGTTCCTCCTTTGGAGCTATAAATTCCTCATTTGCATGTCATTGAAGCTCCCTCTCAAGGAAACATCTAATGGCCTTCTCTTCATCGAAATTCACATCTCCATGAACCATTGTCATCCTGTTGGATGACAGGTACACCAGATAGTTTTGAGGTGTATTAATATACCCCAGAAATATGCCCAACTCAGCTATTGGATCTAGCTTTTTTCGTTCATCCTTGGTAACATGATAGTAGACTAATGAACGGAAGATCCTAAAGTGTGCCACATATCTTTTCTTACCTAAAAAAGCTTCTTATAGTGTAATCATCCCAATAATTCGATGAGGACTTATGTTCTGCAAATAAACAATTATGTTACATGCTTCAGCCCACAAGTGTAATGGTAGGCCTTGATCATGTAACATCACCCCTGAACTCGCATAATATTTATGTTCTTCCTTTCAAAAACTCAATTTTGCTGCGGTTTATGAGGTGCTATTAACTCTCGTCAAATGCCTTCTGATGTACAAATGTTATTAAATTCATTCGACACATGTTCTCCAACGTTATTCCTCCTAAGATATTTAGCTTTCCTTTCAGTATCTTTCTCCACAAGTTCTTTAAATTCACAAAATTTAGCGAACATCTGATCTTTCTTCTACATGAAGAAAATGGAGCACTTACGAGAAAAATCATCTACAAGTATTACATAATACCTGTGGTTGGCCATGGATGCTGTAAAAAATAGTTCACACACATCTGAGTAAACTCTATCAAGGATCGCTTGCACTCGAGTTTATTTATCATGAAAGGAAGATTTGGTGTACTTCCCAAATGTACACCCCTTGCATGTGTCCCTTTGCTCTAGTGTAACCTTTGGAAGTCCTGTAGAAATTTGTTGCATGATCTCCAAATCTCTGTGGTGCAAGTGACCTAATATTCTATGCCACAACTCACTGATGTTTAGGCTCTGCACCTTCTCTACTTTTGTGCTCAAAGCAACACAATCTTCGACATCCAATTTGTAGAGGCTATTCACCTAAACCCCGATCTACTTCACCTGTCCTAAGGCTATGTGATGAATAAAATCTTTTCCCTTGCTAAATATCACATTGTAGGCACAGTTCTCCAACAGGGCAACTAAAACCAAATTGTTCTTCAAACATGGAATATAATGGTTTCTAGATTTCTGTGGTGTGGTTTTTGAGAAACTGAATTCAGATATTCCACAGTGTTCATCTTTTATTTGTCGACGTTTCGAGTCTAGACCAAGACTCATCATCACGATTGATTTATAGAGAAGTGAATTGTGAGCAATATACATGACATCTTTTAGTGAGAGGAGAACTCCAAGTTACTAAAGAACTCTTTTTTTCCCGGTCATATTAAATGACGATCCACTATCGAGGAAACACACACTACCCATTGTTGATGCCAGCATGCAAGCGATGAGTGTGAAATCTAGCTCAAATTGTGAAGAAAGAGCTTCACCTCCTACTCCTCCTGATGGATTCTTGTAGGCCTTCTTGTGCAGACACTTTGTGGCATAGTGTCCCAACTTGTGATAGTTAAAACATTTAATCTTCGACATGTCCTTCTTTCTGCCCTCAATGGAATATGATTTGGAATGGGATGACTTCCCCTTCCCTTTATTCACATTTCTAGCTAAGGCATAATTCTCCTCATCAGCATTGTTGGATGAGGATCCATCTCTGGTGTTTCGTCGAATTTTTTTCTACACCAAATTGGACCACAAATGCTCCCCCTCTGGTAGCTTCTCCCTCCCATTAACTATGTCTTGGTAGTTGTGCCAACTCTTGGGAAGGCCTAGAAGTGCTAGGCTCACCAGATTTTCTTCAGTCACTATAACACCAACAATTCCAAGTTCATCCCGACATTGGGTGAACTTGGTCAATTACTTCGATATAGTGCGACCCTTCTCCATCATTATTTTTCCAAGCTTGTCCTTCAGTGCCAACTACCTATGGCCACTGTTATTTTGAATCAGGTCTTTCAAGGCCTTCCACATCACATATGGATTCTCTTTGTCGTCGATATTCAAGACAAGATGATCTCGAACTCCTTTTAGGATAGTCCTTCTCACCTTTGCAACACATTTTCTCCACTCTGCCATATCCTGAGCATCAACTGTTGGAGGCTTAGGAATATATCCTTTTAGGATAATCCTTCTCGCCTTTGCAACACATTTTCTCCACTCTGACATATTCTGAGCATCAACTGTTGGAGGCTTAAGAATATCTTTGTCTATGAATTCCTTAAGTCCATTATCTTCCAACACTACCTCAATCATGTCCTTCCAAGAAAAATATTTCGAACTACCATCAAGGGCATATTCGAGTCTCAACCTGTAGAACAAAATCTTACTGGCTCTGAAGTATGATACTACAAATTCGATATCTCATGCAAAATACAAACTCATATTCTCCTCTTCTATAGTGATTAAAGCTCTGATACCATGTATAAATTCCTTGTAGATTCAAACTGAAAATTGTAATATGCTAAAACAATTGACTTGAATATACTCTACTCATCAGTGGAAACAATAAACGATTGATGTAGTTACAAAGCATATAAGAGAAAGAATTGAATCACACATAACACAATAATTTCCTGAAGAAAAATATAGCTAAAAACCCCATCTATCTGTATATTTCATTAATCAGAAAACATGAGAAGATTAAAATGATTTTCTCAAGCTCGAGCAACCTCCACACTATCTTTATCTATCAATGCTTCCTAGACAAGCCTAGACCAATACTTAGCCAATTTCTTGCTTGCACAAGTCCCTATTTCCTTGTGTTGTTCCTCAAGGAATTAACCTCTATTTAATTGGGAAATTCCTCTATTATGAATTGCGCAATTCTCATAGGCCTTCCTCTGATTGCATGCACCATTGGTTTAATTTAGATGCTTTTATAACTGATAGTACATTGTCCCTGAACTCCAA
Organism: Pinus tabuliformis; assembly: GCA_031772625.1. Taxonomy (NCBI): domain Eukaryota; kingdom Viridiplantae; phylum Streptophyta; class Pinopsida; order Pinales; family Pinaceae; genus Pinus; species Pinus tabuliformis. The sequence goes on along the minus strand of CM062813.1, from coordinate 263,596,220 downwards.
TCTCAACTGGGTCTTTCTTTGGTCTGACATGCATGAGTGAATCTTCAGTTTACTAGTTGATCACTATAGGTAGCACCACAATGCACTTTAGGCAACACCACAATGTACTTCAGGAAGCACCACACTGTACTTTAGGCAACACCCCATTGAACTTCAGGCAACACCACACTACACTTCAGGAAACACCCCAATGTATTCAGGAAACACCTCACTAGACTACAGGCAACACCCCACTAGACTGTAGGCAACACCCCACTGCTATACCTCCCACTAATTCCTCCATCAGTTGGAACTAGTTTAATTAACTTTAACTTAGTTAGATTGAATTAAATAATTACAACTCAAATAAACTCAACTAGTGCTCCTAATTATAGGAGACACTACATGACTCTAGTTAGACCCTCAACTCGAACTAACTTAGCGAACTACGTCAAATTAACTTAGTTAACTATTACAATTTGTCAAGAGATGTGGAATTACAATTTTATTCCCAATTTAATTCAAGGACAAAATTAAATTAGGATTTTCTTGTTGCATTTCAACAAATTAGATACAACATGTCTATGAAAACTTAAATCCCTAGAGAAAATGATGTGGGCGGAATATGAGAGAGAAACATCCTTTCACCAATAACATTATATATATATATATATATATATATATATATATATATATACATACATACATACATACATACATACATACATACATACATATATATCCATCTTAAATGTGGATCTAACATGAGTCGAGAGGGATCCAATTTATTCATGTGCAAATTTTTTTATGAACCAATATTATTTAAATATTTTGTATAGTTATTTAATTTTTTTATTTTAGGCAAACATGAACCAAATTTCAACTTTGATAACACACAAAGTTACACATCATACTAAATTGTAAAATGAACTCTTAACTCAATTAATATGGATATATTAATGTCCTGTTATGAAAATATGTTATAATTTAGAAAAGATGTATGATGTTTTAGAGAAAACAAATACTTTATGAGAGCTCGTACAATGTATTGGTGAAGAGTTGAATTTAACGCATCCTTAGTTAAAATAAAATTTCAAAAATTTCAATTAAAAATTTAGGATCCAAAAAATCTAATGAAAAAGTAAAAAATGCCAAAATCGAGAGTTGGTTTTTAAGTTATTAATTGATAGTGTTAAGTGAACATAAATAATTCACATCCTTCTAATTTTTATGAAGTTTCCATTTTTATACATGCAAACGCTTAATTATTTTAAGAAAACTTTTTACCTCGGTCAATAAGACTTTTCATATGTATAGTATTTTGTAGTTTCGTTATGACCAAAATACATATCTATTTTGATCTTTAAAATGCAAATTTATATTTAAAATGGATTGCATTAGAAAAAACGTTTAGAATTATTCTTATTAATATTTTAGGTTTTATATAACTTTTTATATATTAGTTTAGATTTGTGATAACTTAACTCTGAGAAAGATTAAATTTCTCAAAGTGTAAAGTATGTTCGAAAATCTAAAACCTTTAAAAAGATTTAGAGATTTAATCTCTCACTACCTAATAGATTTAGAGTTAAGATAGATCTAAGCTATTTTATATTTATTAGCAATAATCATATTTAAAATAATAATTTAGTTAATTTCATGACTTTTATATTTATTTTATGAACGTGATATATATCATTAAATTGTTATCATAACAAAGCCTATTTATAGATTAAGAATTTCCATAATAAATTGGGGTTGAATTACATGTTTTCTTAAAATGTATGTATATTTATTCTTTTTATAAATAATAATAATAATAATAATAATTTAGTTAATTTTTATGATTTTTAAAATTCTAAATGTTCTCATCTTATCATGGATTGATGTCTATCCACATTTACTAGCTATTTAATTTACATGGGTGCTCTCATATCTTATAATACTTGTGTTATCTTAAATTTCCATGGTTAAGAATTTGTTTTATATATATATATATAAAATGATAATAATAATTTAAAATAAAGTTATAATTTAGTTAATTTTTATGATTTTTTATTTTATTTTTATTTTAGAAAATTGAGATGTATCATTAAATATTTTGATGTTTATCATGGGTCGATGTTTATGATTTACTTATAATTTAATTTATATGGCTGTGCTAGAATATATTAATATATTAGACAAGTCAATAGCACTCATGTGTTATGGATAGACAAAAAATATCATGGAGACAATTTTAGGAATATAACCCATGACCTTTTGATCATAAGCGAAACGAACAAATCCACTAGGCGATGCGGTCTTAGTTATTCAAAAATTATTTTGTAGTATGACATCGTATTTAAATGCAACAGCGATTTTCACCTAGAACATTATTGCCAATTCCCATGTAAACATGTTGCCTTTAACAACCATTAATGAAGCAAGGGACATAGCAAATTTACACAAGAAATCCCGAAAGGGGAGATAATAATATAAAGCCAAATTATTGTGTGTGATTTTATTGTACAAAATGGTCCCCATATATAATGACGATGACCATAACAAATACATTAGATTTGGAAAATTTGTTCAAACCACCTGTATAACTATCTCCTCAAATATTTCCATGAATCTCTCACTAAATCGCTATCCTTATTTCCACTCATTCCTCTCAATCTCTCCACCTCCTTGTAGGCTTTATGCTTGGTCTACATTATTATTCATCACATACCTTAGACATTAAATATTATTCATAGGTAGGATTTATTCCATCATACTCCCCATTAACGAGTACCTGTGAATTCTATATCCTCAACTATCCTTTGAACTTGTCCCATCTTCATCTTCAATCTTCTACACTTTTAATCTTTGGCCTTTTTGTTTCATCTTAATTTATCTTCATCGTTCATCTTGTACTTGTAAGAAACATAACTAATGTGTTTATTCAAGTCCATACAAAAAAGTTAACATCCAGTGAAATACACGGGTTGCTAGCAAATGTATCTTTTGATTATCTAGGAAACCTTTTCTTGTACATGGTTCAACAACATATATGTGCATTCAACTCTCCCTACATCATCAACATCATTCATCGATGTAGGTTTTCTTGATGACCCATAACCTTACCTGAGGTTTTCCTGGATTACCTATAATCATACAAACTTCAAGTGACTTCTTTTCCCCATGAAAAACCTTCCTCTCTCACAACAATCACAAGTGGTTATTAACACCTTCTATCTTCATGAAAAGTTATTATTCTACATCACTGCCTCTCCAATGGGGTATACGTGCCTTATTAGGCATTACATTGACTCAAGTACATTCAATTTACATTTAATTTCCATTAGGACTTTCTAGCCATTTCCTTTCCATCTCAAGAAAAATATTTCATTTCTACATCAAATACATTAGGGACCATTAAAAGTTTTAGGTATGTTTTTTTTATGGATTCACTACAAACAATTTGAACACATGGTACCACTATTTACTTTTTTTTTCATGTGTTTCTTCTACTTGTATCTTCATCTTCCTTATCTTTCTTCTTTTCGTTCGTTTTCCTTCCTTTCTAGCTTCCTCTATTCTTTCGCTTTCGCTTCTACTACTTCATTTATGCTAAATCAAATTTCATCCTTTTTCCTTGGCCTTTCATTATTGCATTCTACTTCATACATTTTTCCTTCTTTACTCAAGTCTAGGAGTCAATCAAATTCTATCATCATCTTCTTTCTGCATCTTGTCCTATTCTCTCTCGCCTTATTCTGTCACATAGTCTGATTTTTCATCATTCTTCATTTTTTAGCTTCATTAATTGAGTCTTCTTCTATTTTCTTTTCTCTTCATCTTCTTATGTTATATGCTTTTCTCGTCTTCATGCATAATTCTTCATGTACTTGCATAAATAGTTTCTTGTAGGAGGGAAGTCTCCATCCAATAAGACATCTACATTGTTATTCATTCACCCACCTATAGTTACATGCATAAATATGTTTATTGTTGGAGTGTGCACTAGATCTAATAAGACACGTATGACCTTGGCTTGGAAAAATTAAGTGACACAGGAGTGGCATGATTTGACATAACTTGAACTTGACTTTGAGTCCACATTCTCATCTCTTATGACTCACATAATTTGAACTTTTTGGGTGTCAAGTAAAATTGAAAATGCACCCCTCTTTAATGACACATTTAATGACTGTAAATTGTCCAATTCATACTTTCAACTTAAACTCTCATTTTTCCCAAAGATATCTCTTGACTTAAAAATGTCATCATGACTCTTTACAACATGAGTAGCTCAACTAAACTTGATAGAATAGAATTGAGATTACTCACTTTTTACAATAGCATTAATCTTGCTATTTATCTCTAAGATTTCTTACAATAAACCTTCAATTTCCATTTAATTTCTACACACTCAACTAACCCATCTTTTACACATAGAACTCTTCACTCATTTATTTTACTCTAATTTCTATATGCTCAACTAACACATCTTTTACAAAGAGAACTCTTCACTCATTTATTTTACTCTTTTGACTCCTTAATATACCCTTCAAAGTAATGAAGAAAGTCAACATTTTTACTTCCATGTATATTACAATGGCCATCTTTTATCTCCATTACTGATTCCCCTAATATTTGGCAATCACTCAATTATTTGACTACCCATATCCGTCTAATTGCTAAATATTCAGCAAATCAATGATCAAAATGAGATCAAGGTATCACAATAGAAATAACTTTAAGTTTTTATGCTGACGTAAATGATCCATCTCTCTCGTCATGATATGCTTGCTTTCTTCACTCTCTCCATGCTTCAATACTTATGCCACATCTCCACGCAAGCAGGCTCCCAGGCACATTTTCAGAAAACAGTGCGTTATTCATTAATTATGATCAAAATTTAGGTTATTCATTCATTAATCTATAATCAGAATTTTATTCCAGTGAGCTGCCACCAATATATATAACTCAACAGTGCAACTCAGCAACAACATGCACTAGTTGCAACAACATGCACTTAACTTTGAATAGGATACTATTTTTCTCCTTCTGAGAGTTAAAACTTGCAGATTCGTTTAATAATTCTTTCTTTCATTCGAGAACATAAATAACTGAAGGGCCCTTGTCAACATATCTTGAATACTAACCCTCATCAAACACAGATTTATCCACAACACACGTCCCTCACATGGCTTCATGTTCCACACTCAGCACAACAAAACAATCTTCTCACATTTCTTACATCACAACAATATTTCTTACAAAACAGCATACATTCAACACTCCAACACAGCTTATACGTAACACTCCAACACAGCTTCACGCTGCTCCGTGCGCCCAACATCTCAAAGTCACCCAACACTTCAAGATACCAAACGTTTTCTTTAACAACCGTTTACCTAATGTTTTCTTTAACACCCATTAATGAAGTAAGGATACAGGAAATTTACACCAGAAACTTCCAAAGGAAAAATTATATTATGAAACCAATTTTCTTTATGTGATTTTATTGTAAAAAATGTTGATTTTCTTTATGTGATTCTATTGTAAAAAATATTCTTGGTAACCCTAACAAATACATTATATTTGACAAATTTATTCAAACGAACACCATAACTATTTCCTCAATAATAAATAAATTTGTTATGGTGTTGCTCATATAAACCATTTTTCATGTACTCTCCTAATGAAATAAATTGCAAGACATTCTCAATATTTAATAAAACCAAGTTTATATTCAACCTGAAAAAGATCAATTCAAAAAATAAATTGCATGCCATTCTCAATATTTAATAAAACCAAGTTTATGTTCAATTAAAAAAAATTGTCCGACATTCTTAATATTTAATAAAACTAAATTTATATTCGATAAAAAGAAAAAGATAAATTCAAAAAATATAAATTAATAGGAATTATTGAAGGATAATAAAAGTTCATATAAATTCCAAAGCAAATTAATAAAAAATATTTTATATTTTAATTATAAATTTTGAGCCTACATGACATGACATAACAATAAACCAACCTAGTTCTATCTTAACTCTCGATCTATCAAAAAGAAAAATTGACACCTCGAAAAATTAGATCCCTCAAGTTAATATATATATATATATATATATATATATCTTCTAGCTTTTAAATAGACTATATTACATAAGAGTTAGTGTGTATATATATATATACACTAACTCTTATGTAATATAGTCTATTTAAAAGCTAGAAGAATATATATATCTATATATATATATATATTCTCATTCTTCTAGTTTTTAAATAGACTATATTACATAAGAATACTATTGGCAAAATTATGGGTTGTGAAAAGGTGGAGCCAAAAAATTGCCAATTTTTTTGTTTAATTATTAATTATTAATTACAATTTTCAATTTAATTTTAATTCTTATTTTTATGTAATTTTACAAAGTCAAAATGTTTCCGTAACAAGACATTATAATCTAGATTGTAGAGCACTTTTGAGCACAATAATTTTTTTTGTGGACATTCAATGTAAGTAATATAAATATATTTAGTTTTTATTCAACCAAACAAAATCATGTTTACAAATTATTCCATTCATATGAAAAAATAGGTTATAGTTTACTAGAATTCTTTTTTCTCAAAAGGTATTTCAAATTTTTTTAATATTAAGAAGAAAAAGCTTGCATATAAAAAATGCTTAGTAAAACAACTAATTTTTAATTATGTTACTATTATGTAAATGATGTTCATGAAAAATATTTAAATCACATTGGATATATATATGAAATGACATATTTGACAAGAATTCAACCATGCAATTTTGAGTAAGATTATGTTTTTATTTTAATTCACTTTGGAGGGCATAAATGGATTCAACAACTTTAAAATCTTTGAAGGACTAGAACTTTTTGTCCTACTATTTTTGGATAACTCACATTGAACTTTTTATCTTTACAAATTAAACAACTTAAACTTATGATATTTAAAAATCTATACGGATTTTGGGAAAAATTCAGCTAAAAAATGAGTAGAAAAATGTCATTTCCCAATAGAATTAGATTTGAAATAGTAAATGATATACCTTTTTAAATATAATTATAGAATAATAAACATTTATTTTCCTTTTTATATATTGAAATTTTCAAAATAAATAAGCATTTTAATATTCTATCTTTTAAAACTTGAATTTTTTTACATTTTTCATCACTAAAATAAACAATAAAAAATTTAGACATTTATGGGATTAATATCTAAGTTGAATATCATATAAATGATTTATTTTTCTGTTAGGAGATTCATTATGGGGGCAATGCTCATTACCCGGGCAATGCTGAAGGAAGGGGTGTAAATGTTTGTACACATTTACATTAAAAAAAATGAAAAAGTAATATAGAGGCCAATATGTAGGAGATGTTGTAGTGTTTGTAAATGAGTGTAAACATTTAAATGTTTACTCAATTAATAATAAAATGTTAAAAATATTAAGAATAATAAAATTCAATTTGTTATATTATAATTTTTCTTTTATTAATAAACTTATGAATAAATAAAAGGAAATCATAATATACTTATCCCATTAACGTATATAAAGTGTAAATAGTATTTATAATTTAAAATCAATTTTATTATATAAATAAAATAATGATTCTATAACCATATTTAAATTTAATTAACAAGCACATAAAATCTCAATACTTATGATAAACTTATAATATAACAATATTTTTGACCATAGATATTCACCCCCTCTTTAATATGGATATTATTAACTTGTAAATAAGCTTTCAAGTTGCAAATATTTCCTCAAGTTTTTCACTCCAAAATAAGTTTGCATCTTGAAACATTTGATCTGTCTTGGGGCTTGGTAAATTTGGAGTTAAGATTAGTCTTATAGAACTTAGTATGGATAAGATGTTGATTATTAAGAACATTTTTTTAGATAAATGAAAATCATAATATACATATCACATTAAAATATATAACATATAAATAGTATTTACATATTAAGATCCATTTTACCATATAAATTAAAATAATGGTTCCATAACTATATTTAAATTTAATTAATACGCACATAAAAACTTAATACTTACAATAAATTTAAAATATAACAAGATTCTTAACCATGGATATCTGCACTTTACCACATATATTATTAAATTGTAAAAAAAATGTTACAATATCATGGGCCAATACCAAATGCCCAAAAACCATAACACATTTCACAATGAGAACATTTTATAAATATTTTAATTTAACTTAATTTTATACCATTTTTAAAATTTACTCTAAAGGAAAAAAATGTTATAATTACTTTTGAGATATATCAATGCTTTATTGTCACTATTGCTAAAATTATTCCATGGATATTCCGTAGAAATTAAATCAAGGTTTTAATAAAATTAAAAATCAAAATACTATTTTAAGTAGAGATGTGAAATTTATATAATATGTGGTCTCTCATATTGTTCCTAAAAACAAGAAACAATCCTAAAGGGATTCATTGAGGATCTAATGATCCTCTCACTTTAGGCTCCAGATTGACCTTCTCCAACCAAAGGGGTATAGATATGGCAAGATTATACATAAATGGCTGTTTAAAGAAATGAGTGGTTAAATTTTGTTAATAAGTGAAATTTATTCAAAACATATAATACATGAATCTATTATATACTCAAGAAATGCAATTAAAAAATAACATAACAAAATTAAAAAATAAATAAAAGATAACAATAAAGTAAAAATAACACATATTATTGGTAATAAATTATATTTAGTATGATAAGTGTAATGAAATAAATCAATTTTATGTATCGATATATTTTAGTCTACAACAAATTATGTAATTGTCTTAAATTAAAAGTCTTAGATAGTATATATATATATATATATATATATATATATATATATATATATATATATATATATATATATCTGAAAATAGATAATTCAAGTAATAATCACATAGAATCAATGATAATGATGATCATGTCAACTGTCAAATCATTGAAGTACCAAGATATAATAGTATGAACACATAAATACACACATATCAATGGCATATAATTATATTCCTCATGAAATATGCAATAGATTCATTAACATTGTGCATTAATAAATTCAACTTGCAATCGATAAATTAAATATGATGACTTAGATGCTTTATACAATATATATCTAAAATGGAAATCAAATCAAGTAATGTTAGAATGATTTATCATCTCATCATATCAACTTGTTTAAAACATTCTATGTACGAGTATATAACAATTTAAAACCAACAAAATAATTACTGAAAAAAATACTATATATCAAATTGCATAAATAAATTATGCAATTATAGAAACTAGTTCACACAACATGTGTGTTGAAAACATTTCGATAGAATTTTCCTTTCTCCCAAAAACCATCCTTGCTTTGATCTTTCACAACCTTTTTATCTTTACGGGAGTTGGTTTCTGATTAGTTTCCTTATAATTTCTTCTGACTAAATCCTTCTCCCCGTTATGTTTTAAAACTTCTCTTATTATTTTTCTTACATCATACAATAAAAACTAGAATTAGTTTTTACTTAGTGTTTAAAAACAAAATGAATAAATTCACTTTTCTTACCTCATCAATTATCTCCCTAAAATAATAATTTACATACTTTATATATTATATATAAAATAATTAATTTTTTTTTATTGAATATTTTTAAAGGTCAATTATCTCCTAAAATAATAATTTGCATACCTTGTATCTTATGTATAAAATAATTAGATTATTCTTTGATTAAATGTTTTATGAAATGTAATTCTTGTGTAGCCAAAAAATTTAACATGGTTCAATAAACATATACAATCATAAATCAACCATTAAAAAATAATTTAACTTGTGAGATTTATTCTTAATAAAGAAGCAAATAAATTGATTGATCAGTGCATTCGAATTAGTCGTGGGTTTGTAATGAATCATTTAAACAATGTTATCCAAGTGGAATAACTCACGACCATGTTTACAACGTCAAAATTAGCTTTCAACACATTTTAATTATCCTTCTTATAAAGAAACTCGTCAACCATTTGAAGCTTTATGTGAGCAGGGAGAAAATTTGTTTGAGAGTTGGGATCCCATGGGAACCAGCGTTTAAGGTTAAACTTTATTTACGGCTGGAATGGATATCATATTGGAGACATGTCTATGATTTAACCCTCTTGTCATACACACATGTGAAATGAAATGGGGTCTTGTGCATTAATTTAATTATATTTTACAAGGACTTAATAAAATACTTTTTGACTTTAGCTTTCATTTCAATCCAATACGATTCATGTGCCTGCTAAAGTGGGGTTTCATGCATACCAACTTAATAATATTTTATCATACTTAAATGAAATGTTTGTAAAACTTTATATATTATATTAAAATATTTGAAGAGTGAGGATCTTGATTTTCGAAAATGATTTTTTATGAAATTGAATTTTTTTATGAAATTGAAGACTCAACAAAGTTGTATAGTTAGTGTTTTTTGTCGCTTAGTTTAATAAAATATTTTAATGTCATTATGTATTGTATGTACTCCAAACAATAATAAAATTGTAAAATGAGTTATATGAATATTTGTTTAACCATTTTTTATTAATTTTTTAATATAATTAAACATTTTTTTGGTAGATAAAGGTTATATATATATATATATATATATATATATATATATGACATTGAAGAGAATGATAACAAGTTAATAATTATTTATTTAATATTGAATGATGGCAATTTTTTATATAATGCTCATATTATAGTACACATGTCATGTCATTAGAGTATAGATTGATATAATGAGATTCGTACAAATTGTACACATGTTATTTTTACTTTTTTTTTTCAAATTATTTTTTTGTAAATTAAAAAATAAAACCCATAAAAATTGTCTATTCAATACTTTACGCCAATGGGGAAATGGAATTTTTGAATTTAATTATAAACCATTTGTGTTTATGGTACATAGTAATTAATATATAATGTTATTTGAAAATTATTTATATTTATTGTACATAGTAATTAGTGATATAGTACATAGTAATTAATAATAGAGTACAAAAAAGTCAATTATTTCCTTCATTACACAATAAGAGGGGAGACATTTCAACCAATCATATTTTAGATAAATAGATTTTAATTTTTTTTATTAAAAAAAACTAATAGCAAGTCAATGAAAAACTCAATATGTTATATCCTGCCAGCGATAAGTATAATAAAACTCACCCTGAACATATGTCACATCAAATAAACACCTATCGATGCATCTGATGGGGTTCATGAAGTGGGCTTTTACATGCTCTTTAAATAATGTTTAAAAAAGTGGATTTTGATTTGTGTATTAAAATAATATTTTGTAAATTTTAATAAGGTTTTAAATAAATGTTTTTTTTTTTAATTGTATATTAAACACCAAGATTTATTGATATTAGGATGTTTAGAGCAAGGGTTTACATTTTGGGAAATGCTTTGTAATAAAATCCAAATGTGAAAGATATTTAGATCAACGGTGAAAAAAAAAATCATATCCAGTAAAAAAATGTAAGGATTTTAACTTTTAAAGTCTATAAGGTTTTTATTCACATGTCTTATATCGTGATTTAACTTATATTAACTTTTTTGAAATAAATAAATAAATACACATATATATTAATTATTTTTGAAAATTTAAACTCTTCACTTCATTAAGCATATGTATTAAAAAGTTTATAATAAGCTTTTGATTTACTATATCTTCACTATACATTTTCCCCTTTTTTATGGACATCATTAGTTATGATATGTATTATGATTGTTAATGATATTTAGTAGTGTTAATCATTTGATTATTACTTAAAATGATGTTGAACATATATATGTATATATTAATATGTTATTGATAATATTATCGTATAAGGAAGCAATTACATATACATATAAATATAGCATTATTTAACATGATTTATGTTTCCCATTATTGTTTAAACTCTTTAATGTATTCAATGGTTATCCCTTTTATGATTCAAATTTAGTTAGTCTTTATATCATTGATATCCTTCGATGTTTTAAGGGGGGGTTGATTTTAATTAAAGAGTTTGAAAGGTAGGGGTAGATTTCAACTATAAGGAGTGGATTAGCATAACGAAGATGAGTTTAGGCTGCAAAATAAGATTAGTAGTTGAAGGATGAGGGTTCATCTGAGGTAGAATTTGTAGATGTAAACTAGTTTAAAGAAGGTTAGATTGGCCTACACCATTCGTCTCTTATTGGGGATGGTTCCTCCCTGTGGGGCAACAAGAACTGTAGACCCTATGCCTTCAAACATTGGGCATCGTGTCTATATGTATTTGAATATTAAGAATAAAACCTTTTTTCTAACATCCATTGATATCTATACTATATTAGTAAATAGTTATAAAATTATCAAATGTCTCATCAATATCTACAAAGAGACATGTGAATGTGTCATGAATACATCTTGTTCAAAATTTTACTTGTAAATCTTCATATTTACGCTTGAGATATCATTTCTAATATGAAAGCTCTACAAAATTTTTAAATATTGATATTCAAGTGCAATAATAAGGCTTGGGGACTTACCAATTTTGTCACTTCGTTTATCTTTACCCATGTCTGGGAATTGTGTGAGGTGCGAGTGGAAATTTCACTACATAATTGACTTCACCACTGAATGCATCATGCTGTTCTATTTCTTAAATATAGCATTCATTTATTTCCAAAATGATATAGAGATCATTTATCTAATTGTGGATCACAATTAGATCATATTAGATCACACGAGTACTTTTAACTGTTGAACAAGTTGTGATATGATGTGATTTGTGATCATTGGATGGGACAAATGGCAACTGTCTGATCACATCAGATCAAGTGGTGCACATTAACTCCCACACTTTTCCAAATCTGATGGAAACACATGACTTTGGATTGGAATATTTTTAACTTTTTGATCATATTGGGTGGAAAAATCCAAGCTACCCATCAAAATGCATAAAATTTCAAGAAATGTGGCAGATGGTTTATAAAAATTCATGCATACACAATTGAATTTCAATGAAAATTAAAAATATACTCAAAATTCAAAAATATTAAATAATACCATATGTTTTCTATTTCTACAGGAAGATTTCACTTCTATTGTTTTCATTGATATATCAAAAATAAAACCTGCTTATGATTCAAAACCATTATTTTGTTAGCATGTAAGAAGAAGGGAAACATTTAATGCAGAAAGAAACAAACCCTAATCTATCCAAAGAACCAAAATCATTCATATATTAACATATTATCTTATAGATAAAAAGAGTGAAATACAAATTAATTACATAAGACATAAGTACCAAAGCTTGATGAGAGAGATATTAGTAAAACATGACACACTCAACTCTACTTTCACTCAATATGATCATTACTTGAGGTAATTAGCAATAATTATTAACTCTTAGAAGTCAATTCAAACTATTTATAATCATAGCTCAAATTGATTTATGGTGAAAATTAATTTAGTATTAATAAGTATAGTATGTAAGGTAGGATTACTCCTGAAGAGATGTTTAATGATGGAGACAATAAGGTAAAGGTTTTTATCAATACCCTCTTTTCTTTATTAGTGTTTCTACACTTCCAAAGAGTGTCCATAGCCCATGGTGTAGACACCTTGACACCAGAGGCCTTTCTCTGTTGCTAGCGGGCATCCATAGCCCCGATGGAGAAACTTGCATTCCCCGCTAGGATAATGTGAAGATACGTTAACATAAATTGTTAAATAAGAATTTTTACACACCAATTTTTTCCATAATACAACATACTATGCTCCATTAACAATGAGCATCCATAGCCTGGGTGGAGGTTTCTGCTTCCCTTGATTAAATGTAATGATACAATAGTACAATTTGTGTTACATCAAGATGAATACACACTAGATGTTACCCTAATATCATACACCTTGCTCAACTTCCAACAAGCATTTATAATCTTGGCAGAGATGTCTGCATCCCTCAAATATATATGTTGTATCATCTGTATTATAACATAGAGGGATGATGTATGATAATGAATGTAACATGATGTACCCACATCATCATTATTTCTTATTAATTATGTTAATCTCTCAAGTTTTGAATCTACCCACGAATAAACTAGTTATATTTATGTTATCAGTTGATGCAAAACTTTGAGCCAATTGTAAGTGATTAGTTAGAATTGAGTATCTAAGTCTTATTACTGATTTGTGACAATGTATTTATATACTTTTTATTTCAATTGAGGTTTGAGATACACTGTGAAATTTATTTGTTAGACTAGGGACAATAAGCTTGCAAGGCATTCCATACAATATACATAAGAAAATGACTCACAATTTCTTAGATGATGTATAGTATAGAAAGGAAACCCTAACTGGACATGGAGTCTGGGTGGAAGATGTTTCTACAATTTAGCCCCAAAGCATGACTACATGACACACCATACATCCAAAGTTAGGATGTTTAGCTATGTTTCACTAATTGAATTAAACTTGGACAATTATCTAGCACACAGATCGTGTGATAAATACTACAAAGATTTGTAGCAACTTGACTCCATAATCAACTCAAACAACACTAACAAACAAAATACACACACATGCAAACTTGCACAATAAAATGACAACTATGCTATGCTACTTCAGAAAGGAACTAACCAAGCACACAATAATCGAGTCATTAAATAAAATGAAACAACCTACACTAATCAAACATAAAACTGCAACATACACTCAATATGAAAAAAGCATGCATTGAATGTCTTCACCTTGGAGTGGGCCCCTCCAATACTTTGTCTTATGGGCTCAACTATAAAATTGTTAGCACAAACTTCAGTAAATAAAAAAATACTTTCACGACCAAGTCTATATTAAGCTAGAAAGTATAAATTATAGAGGGGAACACAATGGAAAATTCAACATCTCCTAATAGATATTCTTGCCATGTTTATATAACATATGAAGGTATAATTTTTTTCCCTGAATTAGAAATACCAACAATCCTATATTCTTGAGTGGGTTTTTGTTGGTTATGAAATAAAATTCAGATAGTTGTGCAAGGAGGTTGCACTCATGCTCATGTGAAACCTCAAAATGGTAATTCTTAGCCACTAAAATAAAGATTTTAATAATTAAAATTAAAACTTGTTATTATGTGCTTTGCAAACTCATGTTGATCCATAAATTTACACGTTGGACCCTTTCTTCGTGACTGAAAAAAGACCGATAAATAAGCTACGGGGTTGCTCATGATATCCTTCCATATGTTGGTTGTTAAAACATACATTCCATAAATTCTTGTTGGTACGATAATGTAATAATAGGGGAATCTAGCTAATGTTATTATGATTGTTCTGTTGAATGGGCTCACGTGTGGCATCTTTATTTAATTACACAATAATTCAACAATTCCTTATTTATGTGCCTTAAATGTGCCCAGGAGAATATTATCATTGCTCTATTTCACCTACTTGAGGTGCCTTGGTCATTGGATGGGAGCACCATGTGTCAAATTATGTAATAATCCACTATAGGTCTAGTTTCATAACAAGAACATTGCTGCAAGAATATTTTCACAAAAAATAGGCCACTATAGGCTTTCATAGCAAACAATCATAGTTTCGTAGTGGACTGTTACATGGAATTTTGCAACAAACCGTTTCAAAAATAAGAACCGTATAACTGTGGTAATTCAAGGATATCGTGTGAAGGTTAGGAGGACGTTTTCATTGTGTTTCCTCTCCACTCTAGCACCTCCTCAGAAAACTTTGAATTTATTCCCCAATTAACATACTCTGTGATATATTTTTTGGTTGGGGAGAACTGCGCTCCGAGTGAAACAAGGATTTACAGTTCATGGAATTTTCAGACCTAGGGTTTGAAACTGGAAAGGAACAGGGTCAGAGTGGCAGAACTTTTCAAGAGGGGACAGATCCTGACCCGACAGATGGTAAACGAGGGGTCCATAGGGACCCCTACTTACAAACAGATAATCATGCACAAACAAACAGCACAGGAAGGTGTGCAAATTGCAGGGTATGAAAGGTCACAGAAAGAGGATGGGACCAGCAAGGGAAGGAGAAGATATGAGGGCAAGGAGGAACACAACACTCAAAAACTGAAAGGAAAGGAGAGCGACGATAGAACAGACAGTAGAAGCAAGGAGAAGGCAGCACATGCACATGAGAACAAACAAGAGAAGGAGCAAGAAGACGGTGAAAAGGGAGCCCCGGAAAAAGAGAGCGAGGAGAAGGGGAACAAACCAGAAAACCTCAATGGCAAAACGACTCAAGGCCCATGCAAGCCTAAAACAGCAGAAGCCCTAAGGGTGGTGATAACGGACCCAGAAATTCAAGCCTACAGAGAACACATGACTGAACATGCAGTGATTTGCAAGTTCATGGGACTCTGGCCAACGGAAAGGGCGTTGTGTCAATGGATAAAGCATCAATGGAAACCCAAAGGTGATGTTAGACTGCACCTAGGAGCCAAAGGTTTTTTCACTGTTGTTTTTTCGAATCTAGAGGATAAGGATAGAATATTTGATGGTGGACCTTATTTCTTCGCTTCAGCGGGCCTCTATATGAGGCCTTGGAAACCCAACTTCGTGCCAGAAAAAGAAACCTTCAAGCAGGTGCCAGTCTGGATTCGCCTCTTCGCACTACCAATAGACTATTGGGGACATTCAGCTCTAAAACAGATAGGTGACAATTTAGGGACTTTTATCAAAGCTTCAGAAGCCACTCTGCAGAGAAGATATACTTCCTGTGCTCGAATCTGTGTGGAGTTGGATGTATCGGGGGCATTGCATGAAGGACTGTGGTTGGAATATAGGGATGAGGACTATTTCCAAGCCATTGACTATGAGCAAATTCCATTTCGCTACAGGAAGTGTCATGAGCATGGACATTTAATCAGAGAATGTCCATTAAACAGAATAGCGGAAGAACTCAAGGGAGATCAGGAAGAAAAGAACAAGGACACCTTCGTTCATCCAAGAGAAAGACCGAGAGCAAACAGGAAATGCCCAATCAGAACAAGTGCAACACAAGGTAATACTAGTAACGCTTTTGAAGTATTGGAAACTGAAACCAAATCAGAGGACCAAAATAAGGAACAAAATACCTCTTAAGCAAACAAAACTACAACAGAGTATGCAACCAAAGCAATGGAGGAAAATATTCAAAACATTACAGAACAGACTCAGGAAGTAACAGAAGGGGCAGATGAAGATTCAAAAATGCTCATAAGTGACATCGGAAGTGAGGAAATGGAGCTCAATGAGGTATTAGAGCAGGAAGGAGTTAACCTACCAGACATGGTGGAAAACTGGAAAAAGAAGGGGATGGAAAACATATCGGAAGAGGAAGTTAGGAAAATTAATGAGATATTCATAGCAAAACAGAAAGCAGAGATTAATAGGCAAAACAAGAATCTGGGCGTAGCAAAAGGAATGGGACTCTGAACAAAAAGCCTACTTCAAACATCCACTAGCTCCAAACAAAGAAGAAGAGAGGGCGCAGATCCAATAATGAGGCACTGTAGGAACTGGGACAAATGCTTTTAAACTCTGGTAAGATGAAAGCTCTAGAAGCTTTTTCTCTTAACTACTAATTTTTTGTGTTAAAATGAAAGTCATCTCTTGGAATGCTAGAGGGCTCAATAGCCAAATAAAACAGAGACTCTTAAAGAGGAAGGTCCAAAAGGAAAAACCTGACATTATATTTGTGCAAGAAACCAAATGCGCAAGTAATACTATTTATAATGCAAGCAAAAAGCTAGGTAGACAAATGGAATACCTGGAAACTGCTAGTCATGGATGGGAGGGAGGTTTAGTTACCCTGTGGAATCCACATGTAATCAAAATCCTCTCCTCTGAAGCTACCAGGTCCTTTATAGCCATAGAAGTTCAAGTGATAGGCAATTCAGAGACCTATTTGTGCACCAATGTTTACGGGCCTCAGAAGTTAGAAGAGAAATACATTTTTCTTAGAACTTTATTGAATCTGAAGCTCAGATATCCCAGTGCGAAGGCAATCATAGGAGGGGATTTCAATATGATAACTACACTATTGGAGAAGAAAGGAGGGATCAGGAAACTCAACAAAGATTCTGAAGCATTCTTAGATTTCATCAACACAGCTAAATTAGTGGATGTCCACCCCAAGAGTGGGGCTTTCACTTGGAATAATAGAAGGGGAGGTGAAAGACAAATCGCCTCTCGTCTTGACAGATTTCTAATATCTGAAAGTATTCTGTTGGAGGGAGTGATAGTAGAATCAGACATTCTACCTAGTGGAGGGTCAAACCATTGGCCCATTTCTCTGATTGCTGCTATCCAGGGCACTCCTAGAAATAAGCCATTTCGATTTGAGAAATTTTGGCTTAACCATCCGAACTTTACTCAACTTGTTGAGAAGTGGTGGCATGAACCGATGGATATCAGAGGTACCAAAATGTACAAACTACAAGGTAAATTGAGATACATCAAAAATAAAATCAAAACATGGAATATAACAGTTTTTGGGAACATATTCAAAGAAAAATCCAAGATAGAGGATTAGTTAGAGCAGATTCACAAAGGCTGGATAACTGGAGATAACAACCTAGAAACTGCAAACAAAGAAAAAAATTTGATGCAACAATGGCAGCTTCGTTGCCAACAGGAAGTGACCCTTTGGAAACAAAAGTCCCAGATTTAGTGGCTCAAGGAAGGGGAACAGAATACCAAATTCTTTCACAGATCAGCACTGGACTATAGAGGTGCCAATAAAATCCTCAGTCTCAAAAGCGAACAGGGGGACATTCTCCAGAATCATCAAGGAATTTCTACCCTGCTCACTACGCATTTTAGCAGCATAGCTCAGGAGCCAGAGGTAGATAGAACAGAAGCAATTGCTGAACTCATCAAATCCATTCTCAAAACAATCACTAATGAGCAAAACCTTGCATTAACTAGAGAAATCTCTTTGGAAGAGGTGGAAGAAGCGGTGAATAATATGCTAAATGACAAAGCGCCTGGGTTTGATGGATTTACCATCAAATTTTACAAGGATTTCTGGGAAATTGTCAAAACTGAGGTCTGGGAAGTGGTGGAGGACTCTCGGCGTTTGGCCTCAATTCTCAAATCTCTAAATTCAACTTTCCTGGCCCTGATTCCAAAAGAAGAAGAGGCCAACACCCCAGTAAAATTGCGACCTATTGCCTTGTGCAATGTCATTTATAAGATTATCTCTAAAGTCATTGCCAACAGATTGAAACCTATTCTCCCGAGCCTCATCTCAGAAGAAAAGTCAAGATATGTCAAGGGAAGACACATTCTGGACAATATTTTACTAGCACAGGAAATGATTCATACACTTCACTCCAGAAAAATCACAAGCATGATGATGCAACTTGACTTATCAAAGGCTTATGACAAAGTCAACTGGAATTACCTAGAAGCAATCTTAAAAGCTTTCGGTTTCGCCAATCAATGGATAAAGTGGATTTTAGCTCTAATCAAATCTACTAAATTTTCTATACTGGTAAATGGTGCTCCTATCGACCAATTCTCCCCCTCACGAGGACTGAGACATGGAGACCCATTATCACCACTTCTTTTTGTCATCCTGATGGAAGGTTTAAGCAGACTCATTTGTAGCGCTAAAGAGGAAGGAAGGATCAGAGGATTGCAGCCCTTGCCTTCCATTCCAGTGACCACTCACCAACAATTTGTTGATGATAC
Source organism: Pinus tabuliformis (assembly GCA_031772625.1). Lineage (NCBI taxonomy): Eukaryota > Viridiplantae > Streptophyta > Pinopsida > Pinales > Pinaceae > Pinus > Pinus tabuliformis. The sequence goes on along the minus strand of CM062813.1, from coordinate 263,576,505 downwards.
AATGTTACATGGTTCTCCTACAGTCAAAGAAGCCCTGGGCTATAAAAGGATCCTCAATCTTTTCAGTGAAGCCTCAGGTATGGAAATTAATCTATCTAAATCCACCATCTTCTTTTTCAATACGCATTTAGCTGTGCAAAAAAATCTCTCTATCATTCTAGGCTTCCGAAGAGGTAGTCTGCCCTCGAGGTACCTAGGAGCACCTCTAACGAATAAACCTTGGCAAAAAATTCATTGGGAGAAGATCCTAGCCAGTTTGGAGAAAAGATGTCATCATTGGACCCATAGGGCCCTCAATTTAGTAGGGAGGCTAGTTTTAACCAAAGTTTTACTATAAACTATTCCTCAATATATGCTCTCCATAATCCCGGCTCCCAAAGGAGTCCTGCAGCAAATGAGAGTGATTCAGAGAACTTTCTTATGGACAGGAAATGCAGAGAAGAAAAAATGGGCACTAGTCGCATGGAATAAATTGTGCAAACCCAAACATTTAGGAGGGTTAAACCTGCTAGACCCCTTCACCATCAATAGGGCCTGTGGGGCCAAGCTTTGGTGGAAATGGCTGAAGGAACCCAATCTTCCTTGGGCTAGACATTGGAAGGAGAAATATGCTCCAATGCACAGCACTCAGAACTTGATAAGAATGCAAGAGAATCCAGAGGGTTCTCCAATCCGGAACCTAGCAAGGAGAAATCGAGGAATTATACAGGAGAATAGCTTTTGGGAAATTCGCAATGGGGAAACGGCCCTTTTCTGGGAGGATGCCTGGCAACAACTCCCTAAGTTAGAGAGGCCAGAGTTTGCAGATTTGCAAAGAAATTATCAAGGGCTTGGGAGAACAACGGTAAATCACTATTGGACTCCTAATAACAGGGACCCAGAATGGAGAAATTGGGCAATCAATGAAACAGAGAACATAACTGAAGCAAACAACGACGTCAGGGACCTGCAAACTCTATTAAACAAAAGAAGAATTAGGAAGGCGGATGACAGCGACCAACTAAGATGGGGAAAGCAAGGAGGGGGCAATTTCACGCTCAAAGAAGCCAGAAATTGTATCGAAGATTCAGAGCAAATTGAACAGGTACAATGGAGCAGCAAGGTCTGGGATTCTCAGTTCTGGCCAAAAATTAAAATCTTCCTCTGGCTCCTAATGCACAGGAAAACTCTAACTTGGGAGAATCTCCGCAAGAAAGGGTTTTGTGGCCCTTCTAGGTGTCCCATGTGCAACAAGGAAGAAGAAACTATGAACCATCTCTTCAACACATGCGAATCGGCAAACCTAATGTGGAATTGGGCGGAAAATACTTTGCAGCAAACGGACAGAACCAGAGATTCCATCCAAGAGACCATCGAGAATTGGCGAGGCAATTTCTCCAGTAATCAAAGGGTCAACATCATTTGGAAAATAATGCCAGGGTTTATTACATGGACAATCTGGAAAGAACAGAACAAGAGAGTATTCTTAAACGAAACCAGGGATATAAATCACTCAATAGAAATTATCATACAAAATATAAGACAATTGGTTCTTGTCAAAAGCAAAGTAGATCAAGATAGTAAAGCTTCAAATCGGGACTTACAAATTTTGAAAGCCTTTAACCTGGATAATGGAACTTGCGTGGCTACAGTGAATCACCAACAAGAGATAAGCACCACATTAAGCATCTGGAAACGACCACCTTTAGGCTTCCTCAAGCTAAATTTTGATGGTGCATCGAGAGGTAATCCAGGAATGGCTGGCATCGGTGGCATTATAAGGAATAGCGAAGGAGAAATTCAGCACATCTACAACAGAGCCTTAGGGGAAGGAACGAACAATGAGATGGAGTTCGCAGCAATGGAACAGGGTCTCAGAATTCTTAGAAATTTACAGGCAGGCGCAGCAGTGGTTGAGGGGGATTCCCAACTCGTAATAACAGCGGCCAGAAGGATGTACGCGGGAGCTAAAGCTAGCAAGGTTACACAACACTGGCGACTGGCTAAAGTAACAAAAAGTATAGCTAAGCATTTGGGGTGGCTGAAAGGTTTAATCTTTCAGGCTGTTTGTCATAAACCCAATGCAGCTACGGACCATCTGGCGAATTATGGTATAGAGAACCCCACTAGCATATTGGACAGCTGTTGGCAGGACATCATCTACCCGGAATTAAGAAATAAGTGTACCTTGCTCTCGAGGCAGGATTTGGTGAATGAAAGGTAAGGACGAAGAGTTGGCGATCTATGCAGGCTTAATGAAATGATGAGGATAATGCATACTGTGGGAAGAATTAAAGGTTGGAAAAAGAGCGAAGGACAGGCAGAACAGGAGCATTCAATGCTCGAGCAGGAGGGAGTCATTCCCATCAGATATATGATCAAAAACAATGAGCGCCGCCGACGCCCATATAGAAGATGGGACACTTGGCATGCTTCGGAGGAAGGCAAGAGAGGTGACCATAAGAGCAGGAAATCAGGTCATTACCGAAAATATAAACCACCAAGCAAGAATAATTATGATAAGACCTGCGGGCAACAGGGGATAGGTTGGAATGTACCCAGCAATTCTCCCAATCTCATCTATTTATTCTCAGCCCTTGGCAACGACAAAGCCACTATTTCTTCGAGTTGTAGGCTGAAAATCTTTTCCCTAATCCTTAGAACGTTGAGTTGTCAGTCGTGTGTGGTTAAGATAATGGCGGGTGAGGGGAGCCGAAACGCATCGGCCAACCGAGATCTGAAACGAGCTCAGGAAGCCTATGAAACTCGAACCTCGCAAAAAGAAAAACGAAGAATTGAGGAGCTGGAGGCCATTGTTACTGAGGAGGAGGAAAATTTGGAAGCGCAGGAGTTGGAGAAGGAAATGAATTGGGTTCAGGACCCTGGTACAGTAACAACACGTGCAACTCAGTATGTGCGTATGCAAGCAGAGATGTGGAGGATGAAAACAATGTTGGCTAAGGCCATTAGTATGCAGGGGGACTATACCAACCAAGTTCGTCAAGCTCAACAGGCAATTGCAGTCACGTCAGAGGAGCATATGGTGATTCTGGAGAGTCTGGAGTTCAAGATCAGCGGACTGGAGCAACAATTTGATAGTATTTCAAAGAAACTCCCAGTCTTGATCAGTCTCTCGCATCATACTATAAGTCAAGATGCCAAGAATGCTGGGGAAAAGATGGAGGGGCACACAGGCGATAATCAGAGTACACTTCCAGCGCCATCTCAGGCGGGCAAAGCTAAGGCGTCGACTGGTCCGGATACCTCCAAGAATTATATTGTTCTTGAAATGTAATGAGTCTCTACTGTCTGATCTTGCTGAATTCCTGAGGGATGGGTCAGTTTTTGTGTCTGTCAACCTTGGTTTTTTCTTTGTTGTGTCAAATTTTGCTCTGGGCTCAACTATAGATGTCCTCGGCTCTATGTGAATCGTTGTTTGGTTACTGCTGTTTTTGTCAACCCCCAACTTTCTCTGCCGCCCTGCGTGGTGTGCCCCAGGGTCTTGTGGATGCTCTTTTTGATCATGACAAGGTGCTTGCTTAGTAGGATGGCAGTCCTCTGTCTGCTTGAGCAGACCTTTTGTAAAATATGTATTCTGATACTAATATAATTTGCTGATTTACAAAAAAATAAAGAACCGTATAACTGTAGCAAGAGATTTTAAATCTCTGGCATGAGATGTGTGAAGACCATGATTGAAGAATCCATAGCATCTGAACCTTTAAAGAAGAACCATGTAACAACTTGTCCACGTGTGAGATGATACTTCAAAAGTAAAAACATAGTGCACTATTTCCCCTAATGTTAATAAAAAAATCAATGAAACACTATGAAATATAAAGAGAAGACACTTTGAGCATAATTCTAGGAGATTATCATTAAAATGGGTAATCATGGTTATGGGTAAATGAAAAATGGATTAAAGATAGGGTAAATAAGATGTTAAATGATGGTAATTTTTTGGCTTATGATCATCTCCCCAAAACACAATATGTTGCATGTTCACATGCAATCTTGTACCTCCACATCAACCAAGTTGTAAGAACAAATACTTAATGAAGCTTCATAATGCATATTTCTTAATGTGATGGCTTCATCTCCATTTCTTAATGAAGTCTTATTCAAAATTATTCAAGGAAATAAGATGAGTGAAAACAACACTATAATGTTTCCCTTTCCATCAATTAGATTTTTTGATGATCTTTAAACACCCCACAATCTATGCTTATGTGTCTAGGCTAGGCATGAGTATTTATGCTAATATAAGCTACCATGGAAAACCCTTTATGGATATACAACAACTAATATATGACCTATTTCTCATTATAACATGCAAAAAGAAGTTTGAAACATGGGTTTTATAATATTTGTAGTTGTAGCTACTAATGAGGATGTTGTAAATGTAATTCATTTTTTTTTTCACATTATACAACACTTCTTATGAACTTATGAATTTCACAACTCATCGAGATCCTTTGTAACATGTATACAATATATGAAATGATTTACAATCCACATATCAAATGTAATGAAGCCTCTAATGAATATCTACTTGATTTTTTTTATTGAAGCATGTTCCTCTTTCGATAATTTCCTTGGCTCGCCCATATTAACTGCTTCTTTTATGTTATTGGTTCTTGTGGAGAAACAACGTTGTTTTATGTAACAACACTCATGTCTTCTTTTTCCCTTGCTACTAGTTCTTGTGTGATAGTAGGAACAAATTATATTGCTGGTTCTTGTGGAGCAACAATAGGGCTTCCTTAATATTGGTTTTTGTGTAGCAACATGAATGCTTGATGTAGCAATACTAGTTTCTTTCCTTGAGAAACTTCTATTCCTTCCCGTTGCTTAGATAAATAGGGATGTGCTGGGATGGAAATGGACCATGGAAATAAGGTAATATGATGTCATGGTTTGGATGTTGTGGTGAAGGCTTTGGATTTGAACAAGGGTAGGAATGGTATGATGACTAGTGGTGAATGATAAAGGTGAAAGTTTTCCCTCTCCCGCAAACTCAAGAATTTTTCCATCCTCAAATTATAGAAAATGGTAGGGACATGGGATAGAAAATAAAATATGCTTAAGTGTATTCCATATACATATATAAAGTACAATGAATTTGATAAAAAAATAGAAAGAATAAACACACATGTACCTACCCAAGAAGTTCATAAAATTTGCAACAAGCATCTAATCTTCTATAACAGTTCTTCATAGCTTCCCATGGTGGAGAGGAAACATATTTGAACATGTGTGCCAAGGACTATTGCCAAATTTTCCTCCTATTTCTGAAATATAAATATTTTAAGCTTTGAGAGAATACTACTTTTGCAACAACTTGTTCTATGACAGGTTCTTGTGGGGCAGTAGTTTTTTCCTACAACAAAATTCATTCAATTATTTTTCCCTCTATTGTTGGTTCTTGTGGAGCAATAATATGTTTTTCTGAGGTTGTGAGGTGTCGGTTTGATGAGCCTCATCACTGGGTAATTATATGGGTCTTAATTCACCTCCTAGCTTAGTCAAACCAACTATTCTCACAACTTATTGCATACTTTTGATTATATTTTGTTTATGAGATGAGTTAGAGTTGAATATTTTGTTTTGTGGTCTAATGTGCATTTAATGTAGGATTAAAGGATAAAGGAAAGGAATTTTGGCAAATACCTTGGTAAAAACTTGAATGGGACAAGGGAGAGGAATTATAAGAGGTAAATCCTCCTCATTTACTACCCCTCCATTCGAATATTCCTCCATCAGCTCGGAGTGCAAATAGCCAAATCATGAGGACTAGAAAGAAGCCCAGCAAGTAAAAGACAAAGAACCAGTTTATCTCGAGTTTGGGATCCGAGCCTCCCTAATCTTAAGGAATTCATTGGAGACTTCAGATGTATAAGTAGAGAGGTCTAGGACCTCAGTAGGATTCAATTTTTTTATTGTAAAACTCTACTCTATTTTCGAGCTGCAAGACTTGTGAGATTTTTTTATGTAATCCATTGTTTTGATAATAAGAATGAGTTTTGTTTTGAGCCAACACTGAGTTAAGTCAGAGGGCTGAAGCTCTTGGGTTAGGGCTCAACCCTAGCAACCAAGGCTCCTCTTTATTGTACATGTATGCTAGCATAGATTCATAGTTTAATTGTTCATTTTCTTAGTAGTTGCATTTCCATTATAACAGTGTAGATTAGATTGGTTGTATGTTAGTTTGCTTTCATTTGTTCCTTCTTTCAATTAGCAGGTTAGCAAGGAGAAGAAGGATCACCATAAGGTTGTCAGCAGGTGTCTTGGCCTCACTTCCTCCCTCTGGGACCATGACTTGAGGAAGAGACCCTTTAGCAGCCCCAAAAACATAGATTTCTAGTTCTTGCATGAGCTTTGGAGTTTGTTGTCTTGATTCAGCATTTGGTTCATTTCATTGCCATCTTTTTCCATTACTCCATTTCTGCAATAATATCTCACTCATGCTTTCATTCCCTTTAGCACTCTCTTCATGCATAATATAGGCAATTGATTCATGCTTTTCCAGTTTATGAAAATGTATCCTGTTGCATAGTTCTTGGAAAACAAACATGTTTTAAGCACATTAGGTAGTTCAGGAGGAGACCCAGACTTCATCACTAGCAACCACCTTCCACTTCATCTACCCTAGCCATCTCTTGTTCCACCATCACCCTCACTAGTTAATTTGTCATTTTTCATTAAAATCCCCCTAGATACATTGAGCAAATCTAGCCATCTCTGATCTTGGATATTGACTCCTGAGTGTTCCTAGACCTTATAGCACCCCATCCCACTCATCACACACCTTTTCCAAGCTTCCCAACACCTACAACACCTCACAATTAGCTCTCGGTCGTATCTTGTAGGTTTCCTGTAATTCCTACAAGATCATTTTGTAGGTTTCTAGTACATCCTGTAAGTTTTCCTGAAACAACATGTTTTGAGGCTGAATTGATGGGGAACCTTTAGAAACTCACAAAGAGTCTCCTAGGACCCTTCCACACCATCCAACCACTCCATAAGCCTTTTAGCCATCCTCAATCACCTTCCATCCACCTGTCACATCCACAAGAACAATTAATTTGCATACTTGATTTTGCCTAAAAAACCAAAAAAGTGAAAATAGATTTAGTTTAGTTTTCTTGCTTACACATTAGTATGGTTTGATTCTCTTTACTTCTGTAGCTTAGATAGAAACATTAGGTTAGTGATGATTTAGCAATTCTGCTTAGCACATCTATTTAAATGGTTAATTAGGATATGGTGTGATTTAGCATTACATGTTGTTTTCTTCATTACTGTGGTAGTGTAGCTCTCTTAGAATAGATTTGCTCTTCTTCCATTGAAGAATCAATATTCTTCTGACTCTATAGAGGTTTGGCTTTGAACCCATGGGGTCTCTCACCGGATGAACAGTAACAATAGGCAGTACGTTCACTTTTATTTGTGCATATAGCACTGTCACCTCCAAGTTTGTACGAACCCTGGGTTGATAAGTAAAGATGGTAGCCCAGGAGTTGCAGCATCTTTGCTGCAATAATGGCATTCATCACTTTTTTTGGTGTCGTTTCCAGGGAGGTGTCTGAGTAGAATGTGATTACTGCTTTCTTTTCTTCTACTTCTTGTCTTCAATTTTTTTCCATTAGTTTACTTATGCAGAAGTAATATAGTAGCTTCCTTTCTTTCATTTTTCATTATCTTCTTTCCTTTCCATTCTACAAGTAGAATTTCAATTTAGCAAGTAGCTTTTTTATTCTGTCGGTGATTTTCATTCAATCAACAATTTCATTTCTGCAAAGTAATTTCTAACTTAAAAAAAATTAACAAAACCAACCCAAAAACATTTCCTTTCATGCCTCGTAGGAATATGGACAATTTAGGGAAAATTTTGCCAAATACCCCCACTGCATCCAACAACCAACCTTCTCTCTTCTTCGGTGGTTGTGAACTGGAGGAACCTCTAGGTGAGCAATCTGACATATTTGAAGAACCTACAGGGGAAGAAAAAGAAGAGGAACCCATTCCTACTGAACCAATGGCTGAAAACCAAAATGAAAGAGGGAATAGAGAGAGAGTTGAGGGTGTCTTCTCCATCAGGGAAACCAACGGGGATACTAAGATGAAGAATATAAGCCCCTCTACCCTACCTCATTTCCATGGACTGACCAGAGAAGACCCAGATACTTTCCTATTTGAGTTTTTTATTATATGCCAAAACTATGACTATATTAATGATGAGAAAAATTTAAAAGTATTTCCATCTACCCTCAAGGATATAGCATCACGCTGGTTAATGGGCTTACCTGGAGAGAGCATCACAACCTGGGCTCAAATGCAGTAGGATTTTAACAACAAATATCGGGACTATTGTAGGTCAAAGAATACTAAAGAAGAATTTTTCAAGCTGACCATAGGCTAGGATGAATCTTTAGAAGACTACGAAGAAAGATTCCAGCTCAGTTACAAAAGGGCCAGGTGCACACTTGACCCTAAGTCACTAAAGTTGGTCCTGCTTAGGGGAGTAAGAGAAGACCTTTTGGATACCTTACACTTGTTAGCAAGAGGAGATATCTACCAATTACCCTATGAGGATACCAAGACTGTCTTTAGAAACCATTTTAGGGTAGCCAGGAAAACGGGTAGGGGTAGTCAACCTATGGCCAGTACATCATCTTCCAACTCATCCATCAAGGGTGAAATTGGAAATATGCTAGAATATTTCAAAAGTGAGATGTTGTAAACCCTTGCCTTGAAAATGGACACCATGAACATCAAAAGGAAGCAAGAGGAAGTAGAGAGATCTTTGGCCATCTTTTGTCCTATATGCACCAGGAGGCATCCTAGGAATGAATGTCCATTGAACTGTATTGAAATTTTCTCAGCCTGTGAAGAGAACCACTCCACACACAAGTGCCCTTCATTACTCAGACTCAAAGTTGTATATCAAGGAGCTAAAGGGGTCACTGAGCAGCTTTGCTACGTTAACCAAAGGAGGCCTCCTGGGCCTAGACCATACTAGCACGGCATGCAAGGGTCATCCCATGCATATTACAACCCCAACCAAAACACAACTATACCTTCTTGGGGACCCCCTGCTCATCCTTCCTGATCTACACCCCCTCCTTGGTCCTATGCATCTCAGTATCATTCCCAGCTAGCCAACCAATCATTTCAACCTTACACTCCGCCACAACCTCAATGGAATACACCACTCCGGGGGTGGAGGCCCCAATACAACAATGCTCTAGCTTTATTACCTCCACCACCTACCCAACCACAACTCCTACACTCTGCTCCACCCAAGCAACCCCAGATGCCTGCCCAACCAAATTCAAATTCGAACAATAGGAAGGCTCAACAAGTATATAGTGGAGAGACATCATATCCAGCTTATGCTGTGGAAATCTAAGAGATTAACCTAAGATCTGGGAGAGTCCTCCTGGATAACCAACCTCCCCCTCCACATAGGGAGGTTAAGGAAGAAATAGAGGAAAGAAACCTTAAAGTAAATCCACCCTTTCTTAAGAGACTAGCCCAACAACTCTAGCCTATCCCATAAGAAATTAAACTTCTAGGAGAATTGAAAAATCTATGTGTAAATATCCCCCTTCTCCAGGCAATAAAAGATGTTCCCATTTACAATAAGTTGATTAGGGAGAAATGCTTCAAGCATCCAGGAAGAAGAAGAAGGGATGCCCCTACCATTAATGTCATTGGGTAGTTGTCCGACTTAATGCTGGGGTAGGTAATATGTCTGAAATATTTGGACCCTGGAAGCCCTGTAGTAGATGTGCATATCAATGGCACCATTGTCCCACACACTTTGATCGATCTTGGGTCTTCCATTAATGTGATGACCAAGGACACCATGCTCAAGCTCAACCTCCAAGGGTCATTGAGGAAGACCACAACAATTCCGCAACTTGCAAATCGTTTCATAGTCACCCCTGAGGGAATCGTGGAGGATGTGATGGTCTCCATTAACTCCTGGGATTACCCTGCAGATTTTCTAGTTCTCCAGCCTAAGGCTAAGCTTACTGGTTACCCTCTCATCCTTGGGAGGCCATGGTTGGCCATAGCCGATGCTTACATTCGCTGCAAATCTAGGAATCTGACCATCAAGAACGGGCATATGTCCAAGAAGTTAGTCCTATACCCTCCTGTTCAACCTTCTCTAGAGCATGATTTACCTTTATGGTTGGAGGAGGAGGAAGAGGATGAGGTTTATTCTGCCCAATGTTATGCTTTAGAAGCGACCATAGGAGGAGGATAGTAAGATGAGGATGACTCGATTGAACACCTGCTCCAAAGTCCAACTCCTAGTTCATTACCATTAGAAGAAGAAGTAAGGGAAACCCAGAAAAATCATCCAATTGACTTATGATTGGCTGATTCCAACCCACTCTAGGTCAAAACCATAGAATTCAGCCCAAAGAAAACCTTGAAAATTAATCCATCTCTTTCCGCTCTCAAAGAGGAAAAGCTATGCAAAATGTTAAAAGAAAAACTAGAAGCCTTCGTTTGGAGTTACAAGGAAATGAAGGGAGTACACCCCTCAATGTGTACTCACCACATATACATCAAAGAAGGTTGCAAGCTGGTCTGGAAACTGGAGAGGAGGATGAATCTAGCTCTTAAAGATATAGTCAATGAACAACTGCAAAAATTGCTAGATGCGAGATTCACTTACCCTATCTCCAACAGTGAGTGGGTCTCGCCTTTAGTGTTAGTTCCCAAGAAAAATGGTAAGTGGAGGATTTGTGTCGATTACAGGGAGTTGAAAAAATCCACAAAGAAGGATCATTTTCGCCTACCCTTCATTGACCAAGTGCTAGACGGCCTGACAGTGAAAACGTTTTTTTCCTTCCTAGATGGATTCAGTGGGCACAACCAAAACCAAATATGCCTAGAAGACCAGGATAAGACCACATTCACCTATCCTTGGGGTACTTTTTCTTATAGGGTCCTTCCTTTTGGCCTCTGCAATGCTCCTGCCACTTTCTAGAGAGCAGTCTTGAGTATTTTCTTTGAATTAGGACATGATGCGGTGGAAATTTATATGGGTGATTTTACACCTTATGGCTGTGATTTTGAAGAAGCCTTGAATAATCTATGAAAATTATTGAACAAATGCATTGAAATGAACCTATCTCTCAGTCCTGAAAAATGTGAATTCTTAATGACTAAAGGGGGCGTGCTAGGTAATTCAATATCTCAGCAGGGACTGTAGATGGACCTGAAAAAAATAGCAATCATCAAAAGGGTCCCACCTCCGCAAAAGTAGAGAGATGTCAGGAGTTTCTTAGGGTTAGTTGGATGCTACCGAAGGTTCATAAAGGACTTCAGGAAGTTGGCCTCTCCTCTATTTGGGTTGTTGGCCAAATATTTTGAGTTTATATGGTCAAAAAGCCATCAAGAGGCGTTAGACATTCTGAAGGGTAAGTTAACCACTATACCACTTCTCTGAGGCCCGAACTAGGCCCTCCCCTTTCGTATTCATGTTGATGCCTCAAACAAATCCATAGGAGAATCCTTAGGTCAGGTAGAGGAAAAAATGCCTTATGCCATCTATTTTATTAGTAAGAACTTGTAAAAGGATGAGCTAAATTATACAGTGACCGAAAAGGAACTCCTAGTTGTTGTGGATTCATTAAAAAAATTCTAGCATTGCATTATAGGCTATCAAACATTTGTGCATATTGACCATGCTGCAATCAAATATTTAATGAACAAACCACATGTGAATGCTCAAATTATAAGATGGTTTCTTTTATTACAACAGTTTTATCTAACCATTTTTGATAAACATGGTAAGGAAAATGTTATTGTAGACTTTTTATCTAGGGTGAATCTACCTGCAGATGAAGAAGGAATGGTGGATGACCAGATAATAGACAATCACTTGTTTGTTATTTCATTTCTCTCTCCATGGTTTGCTGATATAGAAAACTATTTGGTATCAGCACACTTCCCACCAAACTTGCCCTCCTAAGAAAAGAGTAAGATAGTTAGGAAAAGGGCCCCCTTCACCTGGATTGGGGAAAATATTTTCAAACTTGGCCCAGATCAAATCTTGAGAAGGTGTGTAAGGGAAGAGGAAGTTTTTGACATCCTTCTGACCTGTCATGATGGGCCTTGTGGAGGGCACTTTGCAGCATGGAGGACAACATTCAAAGTGTTACAAGTAGGCTATTATTGGCCCACTGTCCATCAAGATGTGTAAAAGTACACTAATTAGTGTGATTGGTGCCAGAGGATGGGAAAGCCTACTCCAAGAGATGAAATACCCCTACAGCCTCAAGTGACTTTCGAGCCATTTGACAAATGGGGCATGGACTTCATTGGGCCTATCAACCCTCCTTCAAAGCAAAAACAATACATTATTGTGTGCACTGATTATTTGACTAAGTGGGTAGAAACCAAGGCAATTAAGGCAGCAACAGAAGAGAAGGTGGTTGAGTTCCTAAGGGAGAATATATTCTACAAATTTGGGTACCCTAGAGAGCTAGTCACAGACCAAGGCAGCTAGTTTACCTCCAACATGATTGAAGAACTGCTCAACCATCACAAAATCATGCATAGGACCTCCACTCCCTATCATCCACAAGCTAATGGGCAAGTTTAAGTGACCAAAAAGGCACTAGAGGGAATGTTAACCAAGGTAGTGAGCAGCAGCAGGAAGGATTGGGCAGAGAGACTAGTTGAGGCCACCTGGGCCTATAATACCACATGGAAGACCACCACTGGATTTACACCCTATGATCTGGTCTATGGGAAAAAGGCCTTGTTGTCCATTGAGTTTGAATATAACACATTGAGGATGGTAGCCCAACTAGATTTGGATCTTAGTCATGCACAGAAAGAGAGATTGTTCTAATCGAATGGCTTGGATGAATTCAGAATGGAGGCCATCCTACATACAGATATAGTTCATCTTCAGAGGAAGATCTGGCATGATAAACATATTAAGTGAAAGAAATTTCAGGAGGATGATTGGGCATTGTTATATGATTCTAGGTATAAAGACTTCAAGGGCAAGATAAGGACAAGATGGCTCCGACCTTAAGTTGTGGAAAGATGCCATGATAATGGTTTAGTGAAAATCAGAACTATAGATGAAGAAGCCATTCTGTTGCTTGTTAATGGGCACTGATTGAAAATTTACAAGAGACCTTTATCAAAACAAGAGTTCATTGACAATATCAATAAAATAGTGATGATGGTGGAGAGTTCTAGCTCCTCCCTCATCAAGTCACTAAAAAAGAAAAAAAAAGAATAAGGACACAGTTGAAAACCTCCATGAGGCGCCTAAGTCCCATATTTGGGTTGAAAACCTTGTGAGGTAGCCCAATGATGAAAAAACAAATAGAAAAAAAAAAGAATAAGAAGATCCCTGGGTGAAAACCTCCCTTGAGGGGCTCAGGAAAAATAGCTAGGGTGAAAAATTCTCTGAGGAAGCCTAGTTGTTTTTCAAAAAAAAAAAACAAAAAAAGAGAGAGAAAAAGATAAAATTGTTATTTGCAGGTGGGCGAGAAAGACATCCGAGGAACAAAAGGAGGATCCAAAGGGAACCTTTCCTCACACATATTCTTCTCCCCCACAACTCACCATGCATCCCTTCATCATTTCTATCATTTTTCCACTCCATTGCTTCGATTTATGTAAACACTGTGTTTTCTATAGGATCCCCTGTATTCCTACAGGATCCCCTAAAAACCTACAGGATGATCTTGTAGGAATTAGAGTGGCCTGGAAAACCTATATGAAGCAATCCGAGAGCACATGGTAGGTTTGTTGGGTCCCTAAAATTCATCGTAGGCATGATATAACACCTCACCTTGTCCACCATAATCATCCCTGCACTCACCATTCAAAACAAAAAAGATCAGTTTCAACAGTTTCTACCAATCATAGAAAAAAAGAAAAAAGAAAAATAGAGAGGAGTAAGAGAATTACCTAAGTGTCCTTTGCTCTACACACACTCCTACTCCCTCTATCCATTCATTGCACCATCCTCACAGCCCCAGCCAGCAACATGATTAAAGAATTCTGAGGGAGAAGCAACTATAGGACATCCTATAGGAAATCCTGTAGTAGCCTATCCCATAGAATGCTAATCAACAGCTACAAGTCTTCACTAGGATGATCCAAGAGCTCAACAACAGCAGTAGCATTATATCTTCAGTGACAGATACATGCAAAAGCCAAGAAACCATTAGTAGACAGCAAGAGGAGGAAGAAGAATGGCATGCAGCAAATAAAAAATGCAACACCTTTGATCTTCGACAACTGTAGCATGGCATCAAAACCACAGGTAAGTATCTCGCTCGCTCACTCATATGCATAATTTAATCAAAAGTTGTAAGGTGTTACGAGATAGTTCGTTTATAAGTGAAAAGGTGGCTAGTTAACTTGGCCACCTTCATTCAATCAGCACATGCAAACCAAGTGTCCTCTCACACGTGGCTACAGTAAACTCAAAGATAGAGGAGGAGTGGGACAAGAAGTGGTTAAACTACGGATCTATGAGGTGGGAGCTGATTACGAGGAGTGGGAAATGATGAGGTGGTAGTGGGGACCAATGGTCCAAAAATGGCAACGTACCTCTGTTGCCAACACACCACCTCACCCCGAAATACCATAAAGGGAAATAAAACATCGTTCGCATGCATTAGTGCATTCTACCTCCTTGAAACTATCTCACTCAAGTTGCTCTCATAACTCTGGCCACCCACCAGAAGCAAGGATCCATCGTTCTGCACAGGAATTCCTACAGGAGAATGCACAGGAATTCCTACAGGATACAGTCTACAGGATACATAAAGAAAGTCTATAGGATAGGCAGAGAAGAGCTCAAGAAGGGATATCATGGGAATTATCCACTACCACCATTCTAAAGACGTAGGCTCTAAAATTCCATCCCCATGTACAATCAAATGAACTAGAAATACTCTAAAATCTAGTGAATTTAGCAACTGTGAAAGGTGAATTCCATACACAGTCAACTTTGTTTTGCTCTTGCATTTAAAAATTTTGTGTCAACCCTCTCATTCTTTCCTCAAGGTTCACAAGCACGATGACAGGAGGGTTTAATAGGAGAGAGCCCACAAACACTGTGAGGATACAACAACACCCGCAAGTGCTTGAAATCTTTACAAGACACGACTGGATGGGGTTTTTTGAAAAATTCACAAGATACGATGATGAGGTAGCTCAAGAATTTTCTCATTCCCTCACTCCACACAGCAGAATCCATGCCACTGTTTTAGTTAGATGCCTCACTATAGATCTCACTCCCAAGCTCATCAATAGGGTCACCACGCTTCCCCTAGGAATTCCATGGATAAAAGAAGACAAAGGATACAATCAGGTGGCAAAAAGGAAATTCTTTTTAGAAGGTGCAGAACCCATTGAGGAAAAAAATGGAGTAAGGAGGGACAGTCTACCATACACATGGAGTGAGGTAGGCTACCAACTCATCAAGTATATCTCATGTGAGGGTAGATATAGTGTTGTGTATGGCTATTATTTAAGGATTCTTGAAGAATTAAGATTTGGGGTAGAAACACCAGTTCACCAAAGACTCAACATACCATAGTTTTTGATGCAATCACTCATAGACTCCAGCAACAAAGTGAAGGAAGAGAATTCCCAACAATTGGCTCACCATGGGTTGATTAGGTTCCTCATTGAGGATGCCCTCCAAAACCTCAGAATCCTATAACAAGGTTAGTCTTCAAAGACTTTCCAGCAGAGGATGACATCAAAACCCTCAGTTATGATGTTAGTCCTTATGTCAGTGAGGAGGAGACAAAATAGGAAGAGGAAGATACAGAGCTAGATAAGGATGAGATGGATGAAGAAGAAGTTGACACAGAGGAACATGATGAAGTAGAAGAAGAAGAGGGAGAAGAGAAGGAGGATGATGGTGAAACAAAGGAGGAAACTAAGGAAGAAACTGATGGAGATGAGGAAGAACCACAAGAGGAAGAAGAAAGGAAAAACAAAGAGGAAGAAGGAATTGAAAAAGAGGGGAAAGAAGACAAGGAGGAGTCACCTAGTGTGTCTGTTAGGCCCCTATACTACTAGTGTAACCCCTTATTGTTATTAGTACAACCCACTTATTATATTGATGTACCCATGTAGTGCCCATATTGTTACTATTGTGCCCCATAGAAGCCCACTTATTATTGTGCCCTTACATTATTATTGTTATGTCGGCTCTGATTATGTTATGACCCCTTAGACTCCTATATATAGAAAGGAGGTCTTTTCATTTGTATCATCTAAGAATTGTTCATTTATGTAATGTAAAGGAGGTTGCCCCCTCAAAAAGGCTAAATTCTAAGGCGTTGATCTCTCTTTTCTATCTTTTCTTGAGCTGGTTTCATAACATTTGGTATCAGAGCTTTGGATTCTAGGGTTTGCTGCTCCAAACAGGTCATCGTGGCATTTTCGCTATAACTTTTTTTCTGTGATGTTTCAGAAGTCGCAAAAAAAACCTATTTGAGAAGCAATCGTGCTGAACCTTGGGTCCGAATTTTAGAACTTTTCGCCCAATATGTGTGGAGATATGATCTGAGGAAGTTGGTCTTTTTGCAGACTCCTGAATTACATTCAAAACAGGTGACCTGGGGAAAATCATCATAACTTTCTCTCTCGGAATCGGATTGAAATTTAGTAAGGAGGTAAAGAAATATGATGGAATTTAGTTTCTTGTAGGCATGTTTCAGATCCAAAGGTTGAAACAGTGACTCGTGGCACGTCGTACAAGTTCGCTCTACTGAACTAGTCTATAAGCAAGTCACTGTGGGGGATTTCACATAACGCTTCCTTGGAGAATCCAATTTGGGTCAGACTTGTGGCATTGGAAAGAGGACATAGAGGGCTAATACAGCTCACAAACTCAGAACTAGATGATTGGAAAGAACAAAAATACATCAGAGGCAATATCGAGCTCCTACAAAGTGAAAAAAGGTGTGTAGATTTTCTTAAATTTTTTGCTTAAGCTTGGTTTGAAAATTTATTTTGAAGGAATTCAAAGGGCATACTAGAGCATTATTATCGGTAAATTATGCCCCGAGGAAAGAAAATGCAAACACCTAGTAAGGAACCTGAAAGCTCTAGCATGACTCATGAAGAAGAGGAAGAAATGCAACATGATATATCAAAATTACAAGACCAAGTGCAACAACTGTCGCTTGCACAAAAAGGAATAGAATCTAAGATGGATGGTTTAAAGAAAGATGTAGAAGCTAAGATGGATGATTTGAATATAGATTTGAAGATAGACATGGACGAATTGAAGATAAATATGAATAAGTTGCTACAAGAAATGGTCCCTAAGGGTGAAAGGGTACTAAAGGAAACTCATGATGAGAAAAAAAGAAATGTTTATCATGATTCCATAGACGCTAATGTTGGATCGAAGACTCACCATATTCCAAAAATCGATATGAGGAAGTTTGATGGCAAGGATCCTGCCACATGGATATTACAGATGGAGCAATTCTTCGATCTCAATAATGTGCAAAATACACAAAAGGTACGTATGGAAACTTTATATTTGGAACCAAATCAATTTGTATGGTATCAATGGCTTTGTTCTCGTAAACAACTTGTTACATGGTCAATTTTCATGGAGGAAATGATAGCACATTATGAGGATACAAAGAGAAACACCTTCTTTAGAGCAACACCACAACAATTGGAAATAGTGAAAGGGATTTGTGACATAGTGGAAAGAAAAATTATGGAAACCAAGAAGCATACCCCTCACAACTATAAATATGGAAGTGTTGTTTCTCCTAGCCTTCCACAACCTACAAGGGTTACACCACAACAATTGGAAGAAAAAATAGAAAAAGGGCTTTGTTACAATTGTGATAGCAAATGCACTAAAGGTCATAAGTGTGCTGAGAAGAAATTATTTTACATGGAATATGAATAGAAGGAAGAAAAGGATCAAGAAACATCAAAAGAAGAAGATATAAGCCAGGACCCCACCCCAGAGAAAGAAGAAATGAATCAGACCATATCTTGTAAAGCGTTGGCAAGAATTACCACTCCTCAAACTCTCAAGATATAAGGACATATCAAGAAGAAAAAGGTGCAAGAAGTGAAAGATCAAATCAAGAAAGAAGAAATGAATCCAACCATATCTTGTATTCATTGGTCGAAATTACCACTCCTCAAACTATCAAGATAGAAGGACATATCAAGAAGAAAAATGTTCAAGAAGTGAAAGATCACATCAAGCATCAAGAAATGAATCCGACCATATCTTGTAAAGGATTGGAAGAAATTACCACTCCTCAAACTCTAGAGATAAAAGGACATATCAAGAAGAAAAAGGTTCAAGCAGTGAAAGATCACATCGAGCATCAACAACAAGTTCTCCAACTTTTAAAGGATAATGCCACTTCGGTGCAAAATCAAATGAAACAACAGGTAGATCAACATCGTAGTGAAAAATGTTTTGATGTAGGTGATTGGGTATTTTTACTGCTACATCTCAAGCAAGCTATTTATGAGAAGGAAATTTTGGCAATACTACATGCACTTAAAAAATGGTGACCTTACCGAATGGGAAGACTCTTCAAGGATGAGGATGTGGAAGCATTGTTTTGTGCTATTTCTATTATCCAACCAGATTGGATAAATGAAGCAAGGGATGAATGGAAGAAGGACGAATAAGCATCACCACTTATTCAAAATTTGCAAAAGATCCCAATTCAAACAATATTGCGAGAAGTTGAAGAGGAAGGAAAAATCATATTGGAACTTGGAGCAGTCACAAAAACAAGAACCTGACAGCTATGAAATCGATCAATTTCAGAGTATCTCATCAAGTGGAAGAGTTTACCCGCTGAAGATTCCACATGGGAGGACAAGAATTTTATACATAAGCATCAAGAACTACTCAAGCATTGAGGACAATGCTTTTTGAAGGAGAGGGGCATGTTAGGTCCCTATACTACTAGTGTAACCCCTTATTGTTATTAGTACAACCAACTTATTATATTGATGTACCCATGTAGTGCCCATATTGTTACTATTGTGCCCCTATAGAAGCCCACTTATTATTGTGCCCTTACATTATTATTGTTATGTCGGCTATGATTATGTTATGACCCCTTAGACTCCTATATATAGAAAGGAGGTCTTTTCATTTGTATCATCGAAGAATTGTTCATTTATGTAATGTAAAGGAGGTTGCCCCCTCAAAAAGGCTAAATTCTAAGGCGTTGATCTCTCTTTTCTATCTTTTCTTGAGTTGGTTTCATAACAGTGTCCCCACAGGCCATTGAGAGAGAGGCAGCAACTGCCTTCACCACTCTCAGCACCCTAGTCAAACAAAAAGGAAAAATAAGGAGGCAAACCCCCCAATATTTTAGAACAATAAAGAGCACAAGAATCAAACAAGGGAAGCCACAAATATCAACAAAAATTCTTATTGAGATTGAAGATTCCCCTACTCAAAGAGACAGAATGCCTTCCCTTAAGTCACCAATCACATATGTAAGGAGGTCTAATACTAAATCAACTTCCTCAAAGTGTAAGGAAATCCTATAGGATCCACAACAAAACCTACAGGAAGCAAACACAGTCCTACAAGATACTCTGCTGAAACTACAGGAAGCACAGAAATTGGAAAGAAAGGTGCGAGAGTAGAAAGAAACAAAAGAAGAAGACCTAGGGACAAAGGAACCAAGCCCCCAACCTAACCTAGACTCCTATTACCGGTTTATTGAAGGAGGCAGGGTGATACCTCAAAAATTTGCCATCCCATTGTTTTTCAAACTTGACAAGGAGAGGGTCAAAATCCACCGATGGATGCAATTTGCCAAGTCAAAAGGGGTGGAAGACATTGGGCACATGGAAGAGAAGCTCAAAGAAATGGGTAAAAATCTAAGTGGCTTAAGGGACAGAGAAGCAATAATGAGAGATCAACTTGAGAGGGAAAATGCATGGCTGAGGGGACAACTGCAGGAAAGGGAGAACAAAATAACATGTATGGCCAGCCTCTCCTTGGAGGCCATCCAGTGTAGGATGCTAGCTAAATCCTATACTCTTTACCTCAAAGAATAATGGCTGTAGTTTTAGAGTAAAACACTAACACAAATGGGCACCATGCCATTTCAGGACTACAGGTAGTTTTTTGATCTTTGTGATCAAAGTACATTAGAGGATAGGGCCAAAATGGCTGAGTTTTATTTGCACAACATGGCCCTCTTAGACATGAATGTTTGGGATCCTAATGTCAAGCTAGGAGATCTACAATTAATGGCTTTGGCATCATGGATGAACCATGAGGAGTCAAGGGCTACAGAGATGAAAAGAATGTTGGTTAGAGAGAAAAACGAGCCTCTTTTCATTAGAGCTGAAAAATAAAATCCCATGGCCCTAATCAACACCCATAATTTTCTTGCAAATGATCCTCAGCTGGCACCTAGATATCTTGTTGCCTAAGAGAAAGAAATTTCACATTTTGAGGATATGTTTAGGCTGCTAGGAAATGATAGTATACATGCATGCGTAAGAATATGGAACACACTGGCACATGGCTTTAAGATCAGAGAATATCACTCCCCTCAAAGGTTGAGAGAGGCACTCAACATGACACCTATGTATAAGCAATCAATGCAAAGGTTGAAGGTCAATTGGATAGGCCTAAAACTCAGTCCACCACTACTCCTAGGGATGCTAGAAGGGAGAAAAGAAGAGGAAGAAAAGAGGCAGTGAGAAGAGGTAGAAAATAAAGAAAACTTCTATGAACAAGAATAAGAGACCATAACAAAGGCATGTGATGATAGAGAGGCTACCAGGGCCATGAAGGACATGGACATTGACTAAGCTGCTCAGAGGATGACCAACACTTTCAGTAGGGGGTGATGATGAGCCTCATCATTGGGTAATTATATGGGCCTTAATTCACCTCCTAGATTAGTCAAACCAACTATTCTCACAACTGATTGCATACTTTTGATTATATTTTGTCTATGAGATGAGTTAGAGTTGGATATTTTTCTTTGTGGTCTAATGTGAATTTAATGCGGGATTCAAGGATAAAGGCAAGGAATTTTAGCAAAGACCTTGGTCAAAACTCGAATGGGACAAGGGAGAGGAATTATAGGAGGTAAATCCTCCTCATTTACTACCTCTCGATTCGAATATTCCACCATCAGCTTGGAGTGCAAACATCCAAATCATGAGGACTAGAAGGCAGCCGAGAAAGTGAAAGAAAAAACACCAATTTATCTTGAGTTTGGGAGACGAACCTCCCTAGTTTTAAGGAAGTCGTTGGAGACTTCAGATGTATAAGTAGAGAGGCCTAGGAAATTAGTAGGATTCAGATTTTTTATTGTAAAACTCTACTCTATTTTCGAGTTGCAAGACTTGTGAAAGTTTTTGGTGTAATCCATTGTTTTGATAATAAGAATGAGCTTTGTTTTGAGCCAGCACTGAGTTAACTCAGAGGGCTGAAGCTCTTGGGTTAGGACCCAACCCTAGCAGCCAAGGCTCCTCTTTATTGTACATGTATGCTAGCATAGATTCATAGTTTAATTGTTCATTTGCTTAGTAGCTGCATTTCCATTACAATAGTGTAGATTAGATTGGTTGTATGTTAGTTTGCTTCCATTTGGGCCTTCTTTCAATTAGTAGGTCAGCAAGGAGAAAAAGGATCACCATAAGGTTTTCAGTAGGTGTCTCGGCCTCACTTCCTCACTTTGGGACCATGACTTGAGGAAGATACCTTTCAACAGCCCTAAAAACATAGATTTCTAGTTCTTGCATGAGCTTTGGAGTTTGTTGTTTTGATTCAACATTTGGTTCATTTCACTTTCATCTTTTTCCATTACTCCATTTCTGCAATAATATCTCACTCATGCTTTCATTCCCTTTAGCACTCTCTTCATGCATAATATAGGCAATTGATTCATGCTTTTCAAGTTTATGAAAATGTATCTTGTTGCATAGTTCTTGGAAAACACACATGTTTTAAGCACATCAGGTACTTCAGGAGGAGACCCAGACTTCATCGCCAAAAATCACCTTCCACTTCATCCCCCCTAGCCATCTCTTGTTCCACCATCACCCTCACTAGTTTTTATGTCATTTTTCATTAAAATCCCCCTAGATACATTGAGCGAATCTAGCCATCTCTGATCTTGGATATTGACTCCCGAGTGTTCCTAGACCTTCTAACACCCCATCCCACTCATCGCACACCTTTTCCAAGCTTCCCAACACCTCCAACACCTCACAACTAGATCTCATCCGTATCTTGTAGGTTTCCTGTAATTCCTACAGGATCATCCTGTAGGTTTCTAGTACATCCTATATGTTTTCCTAAAACACCCTGTTTTGAGGCTGAATTGATGGGGAACCTTTATGAAGTCACAAAAAGCTTCCTAGGACCCTTCCACACCATCCAACCACTCCATAAGCCTTTTAGCTATCCTTAATCACCTTCCATCCATTTGTCACATCCACAAGAACAATTAATTTACATACTTGATTTTGCCTAAGCAACAAAAAAAGTTAAAACAGATTTAGTTTAGTTTTCTTGCTACAAATTAGTATGGTTTTATGCTCTTTACTTATGTAGCTTAGATAGCAGCATTAGGTTAGTGATGATTTAGCAATTCTGCTTAACATAACTGTTTAAATGGTTAATTAGGATATGGTGTGATTTAGCATTACATGTTGTTTTCTTCATTACTACAGTAGTGTGGCTCTCTTAGAATAGATTTTATCTTCTTCCATCAAAGAATCAAGCTTCTACTGACTCTATAGAAGTCTGGCTTGGAACCCCTGGGGTCTCTCGCTGGATGAACAGTGACAACAGGTAGGACCTTCACTTTTACTTGTGCATATAACACTGTCACCTCCAAGTTTGTACGAACACCGGGTTGATAAGTAAAGCTAGTAGCCCAGGAGTTGCAGCATCCTTGCTACAATACTAGCGTTCATCACGGTTCTTATGTGACAACACCTATTTCTTTAGTAATATGTTGGTTGGTTCTTGTGTGAAAAACACATGAATGGTAAGTGTTGATTATGTGTGACAACACCTATTTATTCATAAATATTGTAGTTGGATCTTGTGTGACAACTACATGAATTATTGGTACTGGTTCTTGTGTGATAGTACCAATATTGTCCTTAGAACTTTTGTTATTTTTTCTACTTATGTAACAATGGTGGATCTATGAAGTATTGCAAAAAATAGAAACATACTAGAAGATCTATAACACATTGTTAGATGTTTGAAGATGAAGGAATTATGTTAGACAAGATTAGTAGTAGGTGGCTAGAAAAATAAACCTCTTATTGATTGGTAGCAATAAGCTCTCTTTATTCAACAACTAATGAAACTAGCAAGGTAACTTAACATTTTATGTGAACCAAGTTACTTTATTTCGTGGGTTAGGAGTGAGTGGAGCAAGATGTTATGTAGGTATTTGTGGAAGAAATATGTAGGATGAAATTGTGGCATGATAACAATGGTTGCATGTATGATATTCTAAGGAAATTAAAGGTAAATAAACTTCATTAACTTTGGTGGACAATGTGAGCTAAGAAAGATGCATGGGCATATCATGGTACCATGGTAATTCAAGACTTATTAAAGGGAACTTGGGCACAAATGGGATCAATAGTGTAGGAATGGAATAGACTTATGTAGCATTGGTCTTCTGTAAGAAATATTGAGAGGAGGGTTGAATCAGTATTTCATGCCAAATCAAAAATTTACATAGTTTATGCTTTCTTTTTTCACATTTATCTAACCATGAGAAGAATTAAACATAAGAGCACATGAACCATAAAAATGCAGCACATCAACACATAGGGACACTATATTTTTAGGTGGAAAACCTAGAACAAGAAAAACCACCACTATTGTTGTCTCCTTTGTCTTCTCATTATTGATAAAAATATTTAAATCTTTCACTGGTGTAGACTTTTTCTAGTATGCAGGCTCCTGCCTGCTAGAGGCTACTACCTCTACTATATTTTCTAGCTACTACTAGAAGGAAGCCACTACTCCCTAGTTCTCTTGTGATCCACATTTCATAATCTTTTAGATTGTGACCACTTTTAAGAAACCCCTGATGTAGTCGGTCACTTTTCAAACAAATTCTATCTGGACCCAAAAATCAACTCAATATCAATATCAATAAATCGAAACTAGATATTCACACTCTAGCTCATCAAATCAACATACATCTCACAAGAATGCCAAGGACCCTCTCTATAACAATTACAATCTCTGAAAACAAGATCTCTCATACAATTATCACCATATTGAATTCAAGACATATGTCAAAACTCCTTATCATACAATATATTTGTCTAGCAGTGTCATCATAAACATCTAATTGCTATGACTCATCAATACCTGTGACTAATCTAAGTTATATGATAAACTTGACGCAATGCATTCAAATCAAAATTTTGTTCACAATCTGCAATAATTCACTAGCCAAACCATATTGCAATTTTTATCAAATTATCATATAGAAGAACCCATAAAATTACCAAGCAAGACAAACAAAAACATACAAAGTTTCACTATAGTATGGATCAAAGCCTTGCATACAACTTCCAATGATAAATTTGTATAACCAAAGCAGTGAAAAAGGTAGTGAACAAGACCACTCTCAACCTTTGACAAGTAGATCAACCATGTAAGGATCCTATTCTCATACAACAACAACAAAGGTCATCATTATGGAAATACATAGTCATTAGAATAGGAAATCATCAAGAAAAGTTCAACACCCCTTGTATGCACATTTGTCCAAAGACAATAAATGTATGATCTATGCACACAACCCAACACTAGTAGACAATCATCCAACAAGCATAGATTAGAAAAAAAAATCATCTATCTGTCACTATATCCCTTTATGAGTGCAATGTTATATATTTATGAGATTGAATCCACGATTATATACTGTCAAAATAGAATTATGTCACAATATTTAGTCAACTTACCCTCTACCTCTTATACTTCTGCAAAAAACATACAATATTTGTGCATACATAAAGTCATCAATGAAAAATATTAATCTACTACTCTTTGCCCAAAACACTCATGTATATAAATTCCTCTACTGAGAAAAATAAATCACCAATGTGCTCATATATGGATCCGCAAAAGTATTTTTTTTATCAATGCACATATACATTATGCAATGAAGAATCAATCAATCAAAACAATGTGTCTCTCTTTTTGTATTTAGATCAAGGTTGAAACTGTGATGCACATGGAATAACCAAGCCTATAAAATCTAGAGAATACATCAATCCAAGCAAAAGGACTAAGAAATTGATCCATGGTTTTCATATTTGTAACTCGTGATCAAAGAGAAAAATTCTTACCATACGAAGAAATCTGAGATGACTTAACCCTTGCTCATTGATGTAAGTATAAGTTTTAGAATAGAGGAGACACAACTCATACAAAGGGCACACCCGATTGATCAAATTGGATTCCCTTTTATAGCCACTTGGCCTCACCAATACCAAAGAAAAATCCAAGGTATTTATTGATGGAAATCATTGACAGAATCAAATATATCTTACTCAGCTTTTGACACACAAATACCTTGGGTAAATCCATGGTTTAGCCATGGGATTTCTTTATTTTCAACACTTACATGTAGTAACACTACCTCTTATTTTGGGAAAATACTTAGTAATTCTTGTGTTGAACATGAAACCTTCATTACCCTTTGCTATAATGCACCTCCTACACAGCAAACCTACATTACCCTATATACAAGAAAAAACCCAGTCAAACTTCACTCAAAATTCTTCCAACTTCTAGCATGCATTCTTCAACACTTATGGGTCCTATCAATCATTGCAAACCCTATCCATCCTCCTGCAACTGATCCAGACCCTATGCAACCATCTACAACTCCTAAGACTCATGTGACTTCTCTGGAATAATTAAGAAACATAATACATCCATGAAGTAGCTAGGAATATCAATAACAATGACATAATGTGACAAGATCATGATTACAAGAGCGACAATATACCCAGGTTGACATCAAGATCAACAATATCCTCCTTTGGAGTTGATGCCAACCTCTTGAAAAAAGACTAGCTCAAAAGGACAAAGTCCTTATCTCCCCCTTTGGCATTAATGGAAAAGGGTGATAAACCACATCTTTTGAGACTCCCCTTGAACATGCAAGGGACTAGAAAATGCAAGAATTGTGTTAAAGATACCCACTATTAGAAAATAAACAAAACATTTTACTATTACATTAGAAAAATAAATAGATGCATGCCTATATATCTAGTGATGACCTATTACCAAGGAAACACATGAACTTATATCAACCATAAAAAAGTGACCCAACATGAGACATAGCTATAAGACTACACACACATGTGCTTTACATGGCAGATTGAATCAATAACTTTCATATAATCCTATAACTACCTCCTCCTGAAATCATACACCCCCTATCTTGCTGAAGAAAAGTAGGAGAGGGAATAAGCATAAATCATACCCAACCATTGTTAGAGATATTCAAATGAATCACAAGTAATAGGTTTGGTAAATAGGTCTACAACTTGTTCTTTGGAATGGATATACTCCAACTTCACTTTTTTCTCCAAGACTTGCTCTCTAAGGAAATGGTACTTTATTAGAATGTGCTTAGTCTTTGAATTCATAATTTGGTTTTCAAAAATACTAATGGCATTGGTGTTGTC